>HG712793.1:430-60139 GCA_000499725.1 Eimeria brunetti | reverse complement strand
TATATATATATATATATATATATATATATATATATATATATATATATATATATATATATGGTATACAGACATACATACATCTACATATGCACCTATATCCAAGCATGTATATGCACACATATATATACACACAAGCAACGGCTGCAGGAGCAGCGCCATCAACAACAGCAACAGCTGCAGGAGCAGCATCCGCATCAACAGCAGCATCCGCCTCAACAGCAGCAGAAGAAGAAACATCTACCGTGTGTCTGCATATCTTATGTAGATAAGGTGGCGAAGCTGCAGCAGAAGCTGCAGGAGGCTGATGAGGAGCGTCAAAGCGTCGTCGCCCAAGCAACAGAGTGTCAGCTGAAATTAGATTTAGCGGAAAGGCTTGTCAATGGTTTATCTGATGAAAACAAGAGATGGAATGAAGCAATGAATGAACTCGAGTCTTCCAAACTTACTGTGATCGGAGACTATCTCCTTGCTGCTGCTTTTGTTTCCTACGCTGGAGCTTTCTCTGCGCCCTTTAGGATTGGGCTTATTGAGGTAGGGAAATGCAGTGAATCTACTTATATGATATTACATTACTCATATTTATATTTGCGCACATCCTTCGCTTGCGTATATCTATATCTCTATATTAACTGTATATTTCTACTATTGGTGTCTATTTACCTTCTCGCCTATGCACTTGTATTTTTCAGGGTAAAGATAACTGGGGTGAGGGGGAGTATGGTTCGATTGGTGCCAGTAAATCCCTGTATACAGGACATATAGATATATATTATATATTAGAATATATGTGTGTGCACATATATACATATATATATGTATAGGCGTATATACATAATAAGCATGCATATAAATATATGTATAGGCACGTATGCCTACATATGTGTATATACAAATATATAAAAGCATACACTTTATGTATATATTTATATATAATATATATACATATGCATAGGAATATATGTATGTATAATATATATAATATGCTTATATATATATTACTCTGTATTATGTAAGAATACATGTGTAGATACATATACTTCTTCATTAACTCTGCTCCGGGTGAATGGAAGGGGGACCTAATGAAACAAAATATACCGTTGTATATTATACGTATATGCAGTTGTATTTTCATAGTTTTATCATCAGTTGCACTTTGTTTATCTAATTGCTGTGATTAGGGTGAATGGAAAGCAGATCTAGTGAAACAAAACATACCCTTCACCCCAACAGTTTCTCCTTTGGAGGTTTTAGCTGATGAAGCCGATATAGCAAAGTGGAAAAATGAAGGATTGCCAGCTGATCGTATTTCCATTGAGAATGCAGCTATCGTCAACTCCTGCATGAGGTAAAACCTAGACCCTAAACCCTAAACCCGCTCTTATATCGGTAATATACAAACGCTGAGCAATCACCCTTGTCTAAAGTAACAACAGACCTGACCTAAAGCCCTCTTTCGCACAGGGGAACCATAAACCCTTACCCCCTCAGCCCTAAACACGAAACCTTCAGAAGTGAACGCATTTGCAGCCTAAACCCCAGGCGGTAAACGGCAAACACGTTTGGACCCTTAAACATACAGCGCAACCCCTAAACTCTGAATTCTAGACGCCCAACCCTAAACCCTAAAATCTCACCCTCAACCCTAAGCCAGCTAAACCCTTAGCCAGTAATGGTAACCCCTAGACCCCAACGACCTGCCAATAGACCTTTAAGGCTTACTCCAAAACCCAAAACGCCTGGCTCAAAGCCCTATGTCCTAAATTCCAAACCCAAAAACATAATGAAACCCAACCGGGAGAACTTGCTTCTTTGTAGGTGGCCTTTACTGATAGATCCTCAGTTGCAAGGAACGCGCTGGGTGAAGCAACGGGGTCATGACAGTTTGATAACAGTTTCTGTGAATCGCGACCGTTGGTTGTCGAAAATAACTGATGCAATTAGAAACGGAGACGTGCTTCTGATTGAAAACCTATCTGAGAATATTGATCCTGTGCTTGATCCCCTCGTCTCACGCAGCGTTTCGAGAAAGGTAAGTTTTGCTGCTGCTGAAGCTGCTGCTGATGCTGTTGTTGTCGCCATTGCTGATAGTGTTGTTGCTTGGTGGTTGCGCTGCTGCGGCTAGTGCTGACGCTGCGGTTGTAAGCTAAGGCGCAGACTCTAGCAGCCGCAAAGTTTCACCTGCTTGTTACTGGTGGTCCTACTGCTTCAAAAACGCGGACCAGAACGCTCCCTCACACTGGACATACTGTGGCAACGTGAATCCCTTCATGTCTAGCGTTTATGGTTTACTACGGTATACGGTTTAGAGTTTCGCGATTCGTTTTTTATTGTTCATAGTTTATTATAAATTGCGTATGCGCTCCTTTTCTCAGGGTCGTACGGTGTACGTGAAGCTTGGGGGGGAGGACATAGAGTTTAACAGCAACTTCCGTCTGCTGCTGCAAACAAAGCTGCCTAACCCTCATTACAAGCCTGAAATAGCAGCTCAGTGCACGTTGGTTAATTTCACTGTCACCCCTGAGGGTCTGGAGGAACAGTTTCTAGCGATGATAGTAAATGCAGAGCAGCCGGATTTGGAAACGTCCAAGCAAGCACTGACAAGAAAGCAAAACGAATATAAAGTCACCCTTGCCCAACTAGAAGACAAACTATTGTTTGAACTCTCTAATGCCGACCCTGAACTCATTCTTGCTAATACAACGTTGGTGGAAAGCTTGGAGGAAACGAAGAGAACCACCAAAGAAATACAAGAACAAGTACGTTCAGTGTATTATTATAATCATACTTATTGTACTTCCCGTTATTATTTGTACGGTTGGGGGAAGGTTCTGGAGTTGCTGGTACAGCTTTCGGGGCGTCCTGTTTGTTGTTGTTGCTCGGTTTTGTTTTTCCTTGTCTTCTTTTTCCTCGGTGCCCGTGTCTGCTTTTATTCTTGTTGTTTTGCACCCCTACCATTCTGTCAAATCTTATTGCGGCTGTTGCTGTTCCACACCACCTCAGCGATACATTATTATGCTCCTCATTATTGTGTTTCTCAGGGTTAAGGGTTTAGGGTCTAGGGTTTACGGTTTATGGTTCAGCGTATCGCCCGTTAGGACATTTTACTGGCTCTACGCTTTTAAGTAAACCTTAGGTTCTAGTACTTTTGCTTTACTGCTTGCTTGCTTGCAGCAAGGGATGGCGAAAGAAAGGGAGGAGCAAATAAACAGAAGCAGAGAAGCTTATAGAAGCTCTGCCAATGAGTCATCACTGCTGTACTTCGTCTTGACACGACTACGTAGCATTAATCCCATGTATCAATATTCTCTTGATTCATTTATCACTTTTGTCTACAAGGTGTGCAACTACTGACCTCCCTAAACCCTAAACCCTGAAGCCCTAAACCCTGAGCATCACTTCAGGCGCCTTTAAATATGCATGAATTATTTCTTGGCTCAGATGTAACTTTTGTGTACAAGCATGCAACTACTAAGCCTTAAACCACAAACCATTATCCCCAAAAGCGTATATCGGTATCCTCATTTCAGACAGATTCTCGAAGTACGGGCTCATAAATCTATGTGTGTAGCATTATATACTTCATAAATAGGAGTCCATATAATACATGCAACGTAGCATGCATGCAGCATCTGTAACACGTATATTTCTTTTTCTTCATTTTAATACTGTTGCAGGCAATAGACAAAACCAAACCCTGTGACACCATCCAGGAGCGTTGCGCTGAATTAACCACCACTATACGCACAACAATTATAACTTGGGTTGGGCGAGGTTTGTTTGAGAAGCACAAACTGGCATTCTTAACGATGTTAACTTTCGAGTTACTAAGAGAAGGAAAGATAAAAGATACGTTTGATCCTCTCCTGCTCGACTTCCTCCTCAAAGGCCCGGTTAAACCCGTCGGTGAAACCCCCCTATCCGACTGGCTGCCTAACAAAGCTTGGTTTGCCATTCAAAAGCTTACTGAACTGCCGGGGTTCGAATCCTTTGCAAATAATATGCAAAAGGACGCACCTTCAAGGTTCAAAGAATGGTTTCAAGAAATGCAGCCAGAGAAAGTTAAACTGCCGCTTGATTGGAAATCGTTGGATAACATGCCCTTCAGAAAGCTTGCCGTATGTTGTTAAAATATGTTCTTTTTCCCCAAGTGCATTTAAATACGTACTTAATTAAATCTATTTACATTAATTTGTGTTTACATGCGTGTGTGTAAGAAATGCCAGCAGAGAAAGTCAGGCTGGAAAGCGTTGGATAATATGCCCTTTACAAGAATTGTAATTCACTACTCCATACATGCATTTATTTAAATATTTCTACATATATATGCATACATGAACGCGTATATTTAGATACGTATGCTTGTGCATTTGCCTGCATTGGTGTGCATACATAAAATAATAAAGTATGTCTCCTTCTGGTTGTGCGCCCTATGCATTTGCTCACATACATATATTATAAAAACATACATATATGATCTATTCCTGTATATTCAATTTAACATATATGTTATTTAATGTATATATAGTAGATGTGTACTCGGATGTGTAAAGATAGGTGTACGTGTATGTAGACTGAATATATGCATCGCTAATATAGGTGCATGCACGCGTGAATTCTTATGTACATTCATATATGTGCATGTTGAGTATGCATATGACCTGTAACCTGTACGCATCGTATACTACGGAAAATCAAGTAGCATATATACATAGCATAAATACATGCATGGATTGTTTGCTTCCACAAAATATATCCGCATGTACTATATATACATACAATATGCTCATACGTATTATACGTTAGCCTATATGATAATATTATCTCTTTTCAGGTCCTTCGTTGCTTACGCCCTGACCGTTTAATAACGGCCATATCCGACTATATCCGCAACATGTTGCCAAACGGTGGCATCTATCTAGATGGCGATTCTGCTTTGTCGTTTTACGAAATATTAGAATCGTCATTTGAGGAGGCAACTGCTACTACTCCTATCTTTTTCATTCTGTCTCCCGGGGCAGACCCAGTTAAGGAGATTGAGGCATTAGGAAGAAAGCTTGGATATACACCTCATTTCAACCTGCATAATGTTGCTTTGGGGCAGGTAACGCCTTTATACATGCAATCAGGAAATACTATGAAAACGTAGTTCCTAGCAGCGGCCGATTTAGGCTTTCGGATTGGTTGCTTCCTCTCCGTCCTTGCCAAACCTGGCCTCTAACATTCGGCCATATCGAGCAGCAGTTTAGGGTCTAGGAACTATCATTTTTGGCGTTTGGTCTATTAATTTACATCTCAGTTAGACAGTCTTCGCCGTCGCTATTTTTTGTTGGTTCGCCTTCTCTATAAAGCCCCACTAAGGGTTTGTTCAATACAGTTTAGTGGTTAGCGTTTATGGCTTAGGGTTTCCAGCTTATTTTCTGTGTTTCAGGGTCAAGACGTGGTTGCAATGCAGAAGCTGGACTTGGCTCACAAAGAAGGCCACTGGGTATTGTTGCAAAATATACATTTGATGCCTCGGTGGACAACTGAACTGGAGAAAAAGTTGGATAAGTTTTCTTCCGAGGGGCCGCATCCTAACTTCCGATGTTTCCTTTCCTCTGAGCTATGCGATTATATACCTGTTGGTATTCTTGATCGCTCAATAAAGCTAACCAATGAGCCACCACAAGGGCTACAGGCAAATCTAAAGAGAGCTTTCGCTTGCTTCCCTAAAGACGACTTCGATGAGAAGGACCAAAAGGTTAGACTCCTATATATCGCTATGTGTGTTATTATTTTTATTATTGTTGCCATTAATATAATTGTTTTTGCGATGCATAGGAGCAGGTGCGTATACTTGCAAACATACAACCAATAACGCAACTTTATAATACAGTTTGGCTCTACCTTTCAGGTGAAAGCCATAATATTTGGTCTTTGTTTCTTCCACGCGGTGCTGTTGGAAAGAAAGCGTTTCGGTCCTCGCGGCTGGAATATGAATTATCCGTTTTCAATGGGTGATTTACGAGACTCATCTTTGGTTCTACTGAACTATATGGAGCAGCAGCAAGGCGGGTCAAAGGTGCCTTGGGACGACCTTAAGTATATCTTTGGCGAGATCATGTATGGAGGGCATATCATTGATCCGAGGGATAGGCTTGTTTGCAATACTTACCTCAATTTCTATATGCAGGCAAGTACTAAAACACACGCCGTCGTTCACTCTAGTTTTTGCTGTTTATTTGTCTTGCTGTGCTCTATTTCCGTCTTTTTTTCTCTATTTAATGTGCATTTTTGTCTCATCTTTCTGTTTTTATTGGGCCCACTAGATAGAGAAGCTTGTTCACAATACTCCTGTCAGCTTCGCCATGCTGGCTAGGTTGATTCTGTTTTGATTACTTTTAGCCTTAAGGTTTATTTTCTTGTTCGTTGTTGTCTTTGTTGTTTTGTTCCGCCTCCTGTCCCTTCGTTTTTTCTTGTCTATATGGAGGGCATGTAGGCAATGCTAAACGTCATTATTATTCTTTATTTATACTACTATTCTCCTGTTACAACCCAAGGAACAAAGTTAAATTGATAAATGATCAATCAATCAATTTACATCGCGCAGGACCGCCTGCTCGACGAAGCAGAACTCTTCCCCTTCTGCGAACAACACGAGGGAGTCTCCTACAAAACCCCTCCAGCACAAAGTTACGAAAGGTACTACAAAAACCCTAAAACCCCAAACCGTAAACCGTACATAACCCCAAGCTCATGGTTAAAAAGGCACTGTAAACTCCAATTCCCGAACCCTAAAACCGGCAAAATCCCGCCGGCAATGTGTTATGAAAGGTATTCAAAGACGTTGGCTACACCCTAAGCGCAACACCTTAAACCCGTTATTCTTTGTTCGTACGCGTGGCTCGTGAGGCCTGCCTTGCCTTCGGTCCTAGACCCTGATCCTTCAATATTGGGTATTTGGATACAAAAGCCAATGCATATGTGCGTAAATGCGCGCACCTCAGGTATATGGAGTGCGTATTATCAATGCCTCCTGAGACGCCCCTTGCCTTCGGCCTTCACCCCAACACGGAAATAGGATACAGAACGCAACAATGTGAAGATTTGTTCAAAACACTCCTTGAATCAGAGGGAGCAGCATCATCAGGAAGTTCGAACAAATCAGGAAACGAAAATGATGGGGAAACGGTCAGTCTACTTAGAATTGAGGGATTTGGAATTAGGGCTTAGGGTCTAGGGTTTGAGGCCTTCGAAGTCCTTCATGAGTCGGCAGAGAACGCAAATAACGGGAAACGAAAACCATGGAGAATCAGTCAGATGAGGGATTAGGCGTTCGGGATGTTTTAACGGTTTGGGGTTTGAGGATTAGGGCTAACAAATTTCATTACAAGGAGCGTTGCTGGTACATTCTGCTGTGATATAAAAGGTGTACATTGGTCTGGGCTAGCTAGAGTTTAAGGTTTATATATCAGGGTTCAGGCCTCCTAGTATTTAAGGCTGAGTGATGTATAGGGTTTAACGTTGATAAGGAACGAGGGTTTAGGGTTTAGGGTTTTACAATCTCCAGGGCTTAGCGCTCAGGGGTGAGTATCAACAGTGTTAAAGGATCAACTGTTTCTACCCTTTTTTGCTCTGCAGTGCCCAGCACGCAGCACTGTCATACCCTAAACCCTAACCCATAAGCCTCAAACATCATTCCCTGGTGGTTTGTCTGCCCTCCAGCTTTGCAAAGAGATTCTTGAAGAGCTGGGAGACGCTCGATTCGACGTAGAGGAGATAGGCCAGTCCATCCCCGACGAAGAAAAGGGGCCATACCAGCACGTGTTCTTGCAGGTCAGAAGGGGCTTAGGGTTTAGGATTTGTGCTTAAGATCAAACGTCAACGGCTTCCCCTATTTAAAATCCCCATCAAAATGTAGAGGATTCTTAATGAAGTATCGCTGCTTGCTTCTTGCTCGCTGTTTGTTGCAAAGGTTTATGGTCTACGGTTTAGGGTTTGCGCTTTTTTTTGCAGGAGTGTCAGTGCATGAACGTGTTGGTAAAGGAGATAAGCCGTTCTCTAGTCGAAGTTGAATTAGGGTTCAAGGGAGAATTAACTTTCTCAGCGTCGATGGAAAAGCTCGTCGAAGATATTCGTATGAACAGAGTCCCTGCGTCTTGGATGAAGGTTTGTCACCATTGATTAGTTTAAAAAATCATTTATTGCATGAATTGGTAAACCAACTATAATTAACCATTGATCGGCCAAACTAAACAACTTATTCATTTTCCCCTATTTGTGGAAACACTAGTCGAAGATATTTATATGCACAAGGTCCCTGCATGTGGGCTGAAGGCTTGTTCCGTTTTTATTGTTGTTTGGATAGACTAACAAAACAATTAGTCAATTAACTAACTGATTTTTCGAAACATAAAACTTATTCGTCAGTCAATCTCACCAATTTACTAACTGAGTAATCTATTGCCTCTTCTTCTAGTACAACTACACTCTATCACGTTTAGGATCTACGATGCAGTGTTATAACTAAGCTAGACCCATCTCTCTTGCCACAGTCCACCCCTGCGAGCGCCAGCGAATCAGCCACATCCCAAAACCCTGTTAGTATTTATGGTTTAGTCTCTCTGCAGCACTAAATCCCAAACGCCTAAAGCCTAGGCAATCAACGCAGAGTCTGTTGCTTCCGTGTTTGTGTTCTCAGGTTTCATTCGCCTCATGCAGGCCTTTAGCCTCATGGATATCCGACGTGAAACAGCGTTTTGAGCATTTGTCTGAATGGACAAAGGAGCCATCCCAAACCCCGAAAGTAGTGAATTTAGCGCGTTTGTTCAGTCCTCAGTCTTTCTTAACAGCTATTAAAGAGGTCTGTTCACAACAACACCATCTAGAGTTAAATAAACTCAATGTTATCACCACCGTCACCAAGAAAGATCTCAGCGCCATCGATGCACCGGCCAGAGAAGGTCAGACGACAAACAATAAACCCTAAACCAGAAACCATAAGCCCTAAACGCTAAGCGTGCATGCTTGAGTGCATGTGCATGTATGGAGTAGGATTTAGGGTCTGCTTCAACCGCATGCACGCATTTTGATTTAGATGTATGCGTGCGCAGGGACTGCACGCTTGCTCTCTTTTCAGGCATGCATGCATGTATGCATTGGGATTAAAGGCCTTCCTTTCATGCATGCAGGTGCCTTTGTGACTGGGTGTGTACTTGATGGGGCCCGTTGGGACGTTCAAGCCAGCTGTTTGGCGGAGTCAAAGCCCAAGGAGTTGTTCTTCCCTATGCCTGTTATACACTGCAAGGTGATTAGGGCCTAGGGTTTAGGGTTTATGGTATAGGTTTTAAGGTTTAAGGCTTTGGCTATACGCCGGTGGCCTTGCTCTTCCCTATGCCAGTTATACACTGCAACGTTATTAGAGTTTGTGATTTAGGGTCTAGGGTGGTTCGGATTGTTCGCCATGCTATATGCAACATCCTCTGAATGTTCCTGTCATAACGAGCCAATCAAGTTGTATGTGGGCCTGGTTTTCGTATCTTTATCATTGCATATAAACGTGTATTCACTCCTGATGCTGTATTTTCAGTCTTACAACTTGGGGCCTATTTACAACTTATCCCTGCTGTCTAATGTTAATCCGGATGCCTATGACGCAAATCCAGGTGTATCTGCATCTTGCCTCTGCTGTACCTTCCTTACCAGGCCTCTCTAGAAACAAAGAACGAAGACGCCAGCACTTACATTTGTCCAGTTTACTTAACTGTCCAACGCGGTCCTACATTTGTCTTCAACGCGCAACTCAGGACAAAAATGCCTCCAGCCAAATGGGTACTCGGAGGTGTCGCCATGATACTTGATGTGGGAGGAGCAGCTTAAATTAATGTTTGCATGCATGCATGCACCCGTGCGTATACGCACGCACGCGTGTTTACTTGCATGCACTGTCTGTTTGCTTGCATACATTACTACATGCCTGGCTGGATCAATGCATCCGCTGGTGCATGCGTGCATTCACTGGTGTTTGCATGTATCGACGCATGCATGTATCAACAGGTGCATGCATGCAAACGTGCACCGATGCATGCAAGCGTGCATGCACTTCTTTTTGTGGGTATCCGCTTGCATGCAAGAAAGCCCAGGAGTTCAAAAATGAACTCGAAGTGAACAGTGCCCGACATAAGCTTCTGGCTTACCAATGAAGTAAAATCCAAGTAGAACTGAAGCATACTACTTTAGCCTTTATTATTTAGGGTGTAGGGTTTCTGCTTTAGGGTGCCGGTGCTGCAGTATCTAGGGGTGTGGGGAAGCGACTGCGGCAGCGGCAGCAGAAGAAGCAAGTAGCACCTTCAACAGCAGCAGCAGTATTTAGCAGCAAGGGGGCTGACATTCAACTGCAGCAGCAACAGCAGCTGCTGCACCAAAAGCAAAAGCAGCTGCTGCAGCAAAAGCAACAGCAGCAGCAGGAAAGTTGTGCGCAGATGAGAAGGAAAGCTGCCGGGCTCTTCCCTGCAGCAGCTACTGGCACACCAATCAACTGCCAAATTGCCAAACCTTAAACCTTAAAACCTAAGCCCCTAAACACCAGGAACACAGCCGAGGCTCTGGTCACGTTTTCCTGCCTGCCGTTGAGCAGTGGTCTTGGATTAGGAGGAAATCCCACATTCTGTTCAATATACACAAATATATGTAGATATTCATGTCTATACAAATGCAGTTTATTTGTAATGTTCACATATTTAAATCTATGTGTATATAGTACATGTTCTGGGGGCGCGAGTATGTATGTGTCTACGCCTGCACTATTGTATGTGTACATATATTAAGGCTTGCATCTGCATGAGTGTAAGCCTGAACATTAAAGCCTAAACCCTATATATAGCGGCAGATATCTCTTCCCGGAGCTGCACTCCTTAAACCATAGACCCTAACCCGTTAATAGCATATAGCAAGGCTTTGTCTTTGGATACTTACAAGGAACAAAATGTAGTATTGACCGTTCAGCTTTTAGGGCTTGGGGTTTAGGATTGAAAGTGTTGGCTACAGCGTTTAGGTTCTAGGCTCTAGGCTATGGGGTGGTAGAGTGTGGTGGTTAATGTGCGGGTGTGTGGAGTAGGGTTTCAGATGTTGTTAAGGACGTTTGGTTTAACGCTTATCGTCGGATTTATTATTTAGCGTTTAGGGTTTATGGTTGAGTTTTTAGGGCTGTACTGGTTACGCGAGGAGACCGGTGGTGTTGTGTTGGTGGCTGCATGCCCCCCTCCGCTGTCGGGCGTCTCCTTTTGCCGTCTTTGCGTTTTCTCGTCATTTAACGGCAGGGAAAAGGACATAGTTGAACTAAATTAAATTTAATTAAATTGCTTTAAACGAACTTCAAAAGGAAAACAAACACAAAGCAGCTGCCTGCCACAACACCCACACAACCGTTATGACACCTCCCCCCTCCCCCTACGCGTGCTAAACCCTAAGCCGTAGACTCTAAAACATAGCTGCAACAGCTTCACCCTCTTTCTTCCGTTAGTGTTGATGAAATTCAGTCCAATTGCTACATTTCATCGGTTTGCCAATTAACTCTGGTTTTGGGCGTAGGCTTTAGGGTTTCGAAGCTGGAGGGTTGGGATCGGCGGATGCCGAGCGTTTTAGGGTTTATCAGAGGTTTAGGGGTTAAGGGGTTAGGGTTTATGGTTTAGAGTTAAGGGCTTAGGGTTTAGGATTTTGGTGGACGAGGACGATGGGACTGCTTCTCCTCCTAGGAGCTTTTCTTTCCTTCCTTGTGAGTTCATCGAACACCGACCTGCAGCAGCATTAGTGCTAGTGTCTAATTAATCAACAAATAGGGATCCCTCTAGCAATCAGTCAATAGGGGCCCCTCTCCTAATCGACAACAAATGGGGGCCCCACACCCAGGTAATAATAGATGGGGTCCCCGTCCGTAACCAAGTGTTCGCTGCTTCTCCTTCAAGCCTAGGCCCTTCTAGTGTATGGCAGACATGGGCTCCTATTGGCAGTTGAATAAGGGGGGGTAGAAGCGTTGCCTAAGAGCGGAGTTTATGCCTTTGCTCAGCTTTAAAAGCTGAGCACGGGGCCTCCGCTGCGTAGCAGCACAACAAAAAGGATACATAATTAGTTCACAGCTGCCTTGTTTATTCATTCCTTTTTTACTCGTTCCGATTGAAGGTTAGGCCCGAAACAGTAATAGTAAGTTTTATTTACTAGCAGTGAGGCACACAAACAAATGGTGAATAGTGAACAAAAACTAGCAGTGGAGGGGAAACGCAGAAAGGCTGTCAAACCACAAGAAGCCCCAAAGGGACAGTGTAGGTAGCCGTAGGCCTAAACCACAAACCCTAAACCCTAGGGGAGCTGAGAGAAAGGGAGCGAGTGCAAATAAAGACAAACCGTAAACCTTATATAAAATATATTTGGGGTATTGGAGGGGCACGAGGAAGCAAATATGGGTGTGAGGAGGGACACAAAAACGGAAGGGAAATGTGTTTACAACGAACAACTCAGCCTCACTTAAGCTCTCCCTTTCCCTTTTATACAGCTACGGCAAGAAGATGGAGAACGAATAGGCAAAGGGAATTAAACCGCGTATACTCTCTTCAGTCCCCGTTATTCCCTATGATTTGCTGCTGCTGCTACACCAGTTACTGTATCTGCTGATAATATTTGGGCTGCACTTCCTGTATCTGCTGCGCTTGTTACAGCTCCTGAATTAGCTGCTGCTGCGGCTGCTGGGGAGCGTGGTGCGGCTGATGTACTTCCTTCTGCTTATGTTGTCTTAGTGTAGCGTTCTCCGCAGGTGCTGGCAGGAACATATACAATAGTAGCAACCAAATCAGGGTTTTTGAGTAACATCATTTGTTGTTCGTCTGTTTATAACTGCATCTCTTGCAAACGCTGCAGCAGCCCCCGACTTGCCTGCAGCCTAGCGTTAGTTAAACGCTTAGGGTCTAGGGTTTAGGGTTTAAAGCTTAGCGTGTAGGATTATCTTTGTACTTTCTCTTCAGGTCCCTTGGGCCTCTGGCGAGGTAACAGCAAGAGCCCCTTTTCAACTGCCTGCTGACACTGCTGCCACTGGCAGCAGGAAAGAAGGTGCAACAGCGCCACAAGGGTTTGTGCTGTCTGCTGCTGCAGCAGCCCCAGACAGCTCAGAACCGTTTGCGCCAAAAGGCAGCAGCAACTTTCAAACAAATGGTGATGCATATGTAACCGCAAGAAGCTTGCGTCCAAGCACGAGATCAACTGCACCAACAGGAACGCGACCAACATCTGCAACAACAAATGCGATAACTACAAATGCAGGATCAGCAACTACCGTTACATCCGCAAGTCCAAGAACATCTACAACCGTCTCCACCACTTCCACCTCAAGCCCCACAGACGCGTCCACGGGATCGGGAACGGGAGGGGGGCCGGACGCGGGGACGGGATCGGGATCGGGATCGGGATCGGGATCGGGTCCTGCTGGTCCCACAGTCCCCACACCCCCCGCAGGACCCACAACCCCTCCTGCCCCAACCGCGAGAATTGTGGTACGTGCTGCATGCATGCATGCATTCTGCCTTGGCTAGGCACTGGCCAAATTAGTTATGAGGAAGTGTTTCCATTTTATCGTTTTCAGTTAAGATGGAGGCGCGCCCACAAATGGAGGCATTTAATTGAGGCCTAGAAATGTCTGGCAAAATTACTGATTTATGTATATGTATCCATTTTGTTAGTTTGTTGTAGTATATATTGTATATAACAACCAATTATGTGTTTATTTAATACTTTAGTGGACTTTCCGCAGCGAGACATAAACAAAATGAAAAAGGCAAAGTAACAAGGTAGGTAGGAGGCGAGCAACCAAATAACTAATAACATGGAAACAGGCAAACAGACGCAAGAACGATAGACACTCGGACAGAGCTAACGTAACATTTATTTTTTCCTGTTGGCGAAGGATGCGACGTCACTGACCCCATGATTTCTTGCCGAAAGGCGGTGAAGTTTGTTTGCATGCTTCTGTCGTGCATATCAAATAATGCCTCATATTATTTGTTGTCGTGGTCTTCTAGGTTGTTATTATTCGTAGTATTCTTCTTTATTGATACTATAAATCATTATTATTTTTATTGTTACTATTACTATTTTTATTACTATTACTATCATTATCTTTATCAATACTATTATGCTGCATGCAGCAACAGATGCATATTTTTGCCTTCACTTTCAGGTGCCCCCCTCCTCTGGGATGTGCAGCGAAATCCAATTGTCAGCCAAAGGGTCCTCCTGTAAGCCGCATGCTCCTTGCTCTTTTTCTGTTCTACATTATTTTCCTTTTTTGCTTTGTTTGTTTTTGCTGTTTGCTTATTTGTGGCCGTATACACGCGCTTGTATAACTGGTGATCGTTCTTTGTATCAATCTGCCTATCTTCAACTCCGTATATATGTTTGCGCACATATACGCATGCATATATACGTACTAAAATATTTGTATGCACATACTTGTACATCGCATATACGTGTAAACATATGCATGCAATATGTATATGCTACGTGTATATATATATATATATATATATATATATATTGTCACATCCCCTACATATTTGTCATCTCGTATTCTTTTCCTTTTTCTCAGCGAATGACCCAACGGACCAAACCCTCAAATACACCTGGTAGGTGTCTCAGCAGTTTTGTAATCAATTTGTCCCTTGCGAAATTTCGGTTGCTTCCCTCATCTCTCCCTCCTCTTCCCCTAATCCTTAAACTCTAAACCCTTAACTGCACACCGTAGGCCCTAAACCCCAAAACCTTTAAGTGTAGCAATCAACCCTAAACCCTTTCCCGCTCTTTCAAGCGTACTACCTGCCTGCCTTCTGCATCCGTTTGTCCTTATGCCGCTTGTATTCATTCAAATGGGTTCTGTGATTTAGGGTTAAGTTATATATAGGTACACAGAAAATGCAAATATGTAACGTCAAATGACTTGCCAAGTGCTGGCCCCTCCCTACCTTGCCCCTCTTCCCTTTTCCTTCTCACAAAATAAACGACAACGATATTACTACTAACCGTATTCCTACCTAATTAATTAGTCGATAGCCCAGCTATTCAAAAAAGAAATGGGTAGTTGTACAACTGGTCGGCTAAATTGTATGCTGATAGGAGCGAAGCATTGTCACATTGACTTCCTTTAATTGCTGAGCAGCAGGACCAGCAAAAACGCTGCGGCTGTCAGTGGGTGCTCAAGCATTGTGTACAGTATATACTGGTCATACACGGAATATAATGTAATATATTATTAATAAGATATGATGTGATGTAATGCGATATGATGGAATATAGTACAATACAATATACTACATACAATGTACAATATACAATATGCAATATACAATATACAATACAATACAACAAATATGGTACAATACAGTATAATATATTCTATGTGTACTATGTTATTGTATTAAACGGTAAACAATAATTCTCTGGCCCAAGCATACGCACAAGCATCCACGAGCTAAGGCCAAATGCTGTCACCATCCCAAACCCTAAATCCTAAGCCTTAAACCCTCTTCCCCTTGCCTGTGTTCTCAGGTCGAACACTGGCGCCGCCGCTCTCAGCCTTCAAAATTTCTTTCTAACGGCAGAAGAAGAAGAAGCGACAATACCCCAAGACGTTGTTTATGCTGCTGCTAATGAATTCATTTCGAGATACCCGGGATCCCCCACCATTACGCTAGAGTTTTCTGTCACCGTGACGGACGTAAATGGAGAAATGGATACCGGTGAGAAGAAATAACCATGCATGCATGCATGCGAGCATGCATCTCTTTATGCACTGGGGCGTGTATTAGTTTATGCTTTGCCACCTGTTTATCTGTCTTTACATCCGTAGTCTTCTGTATATGCTCCTTGTTTCTTTATTGGCGCAAATTGATATATTTTATCCGGTAAGTCATAGTTACCACCGGCCCTGCTCGTCCCTGGCTTTGTGTATATTTCTGTCTCTCTGACTTCACCAATATAGAAAATATATTCATTCATATGCATATTGTATATATACGGCTGCATGCGCTCGTCCAGTTATAAATGTGAATGTGCGTGTGCGTGATAAACCAACCTTGAAAATGCATAAATATACATATATATTTAACATATATGTATAGGTGTGTGTGCGTAAACAGGACTTTACCCGAGGATAGCATCAATCTTGAGGGGTATATTTTCAAAAGCCTGAAATATGTCTGCGTCCTTTGTTTGTTCTCTGCAGCATCAGGACGCCTAACATTATCATTATCTCTAGAACCTCCCATTCTATCCCTAACCTCAGCTGACTCCTTTACAATAAATAAAGAACAAAGTGTTGACTTGGTTGTTAGACCTGAATATTGCCCTCTAGTCGCAACAGGCTTCGATCCTGGGGTGTCTCTACAGTGGACTGCCAGCTGCCCCCAAGACTCCCGCTCAGCAGACCAGCTGCTGCGCCTCAGCAGCAGCAGCAGCAGCAGTACCTTGCAGGACAAAGCCAGCGTGCGCCCCTACACCCTCACCCCTGGCTACACGTACACCGTAACGGCCAGCTTAAGGTACACCGCAGATGCTAGTAGAACAGCGAAACAAAGTTTCACAATTAAAGTTTCTACAGATGCCGTCCAAATTCGCATGCAGTTCACTCCGCACCCAAATCCACAAACTGGTAGTGATGTATCGGAATACGAAGACGACTACTTCGGGTTCTAAAGCACCCAATATATTTCAAATCAGGAAGACAGTCAATAAAATATTCTACACTTAATTTTATCAAAAACTTCAATATTTTTTGAAAACACGAACTACAACCAGCAGCGGCAGCAGATATAGCAGCACAGCTTGCGCTGCAGCCGCAGATGGACAAATTGCAGCAACTAAAAGGGAAGCTTCTGCATTGGAGAGCAGCACTATTGTGGAAACCTCAGCTGCTTCTGCTGCTGCTCCTCCACCTGCTGCTGCAGTCCAGCTTCCGCTGCTGCTGAAGCAAAACCCGCTGCCGCTTTGCAGCGACAGAAATGGGATACTCGTGGGAGGGCCCGCTGCCGCTGCTGCTGCAAAGGAGCCGCAACAGCTGCTGCTGCTTCCCTTCCACCTTATTCCGGTGCTGGCATCTTTAGAAGCAGCCGTCCGAGCTGCAGCTGCAGCTACTTCAACAGCTGCTGCTGCAGTTCAATACAAGCCGTTTTTGCCGCTGTTGCTGGACCAGAAACTGCTGTCGTTGCTTGACATTCACAGCCAAGCGGCATGCTAATCCTAGAACTAAACTCTCCTGCTCCCGGCGTGTTGCTGCAATGGCGTTGCTGCTGCTGCTGCAGTGCTCCTGCGCTTGCAGCGCAGCAACCTGCATGCACTGCTGCATTCCTCATGGCTACAGAAAAATAGGATGTTCAAGTTGAGATAAAATAAATTTGCTGCTGCAGCAGCTCAGCTGCCGCAAAGGGGAGTAGACTGTCTCCACTCGGCCCCCTTTGAAAAACCCGGGCTGTGCATCTTATCCACATTGCAGCAGTTGCTACTGGTGCAGCAGCAACTGCTCCTGCTGTAGTAGTTGCTGCTGCTGCGGCTGCAGCGCCGGCTTGTTGCTCCGGGATAAGGCGAGGGCCTGGGCTGCAAATGAGAACGTGCAGTCTGCAGCAGCAGCTTCAGCTGCTGTTGCTGCTGCTGCTGCTGCAGTTGCTGCAACAGCTGCTGGTGGGTTCTGTCTCAGGTGTATGCCCATCTCTACAATTTTGTTTAAGGGAGCTAAACGTCTACTCCGTCCCCTAAATGAAGACAGCAGAGAGACACTTATATAGCAACGCCGAATCTTCATACTTCGTACAACTACAAAAAGCCATACAAAGCAAGACACGGTTGCACTATATATAATATCTATATATATACATGTATATATATTATATTCATCCATATAAATAATATATATTACTACATATATTATAGAAATATGCATATATGTACAATATATACATTACGTATTCAGGCATCTATGTACTATATATATATTTTAATATCCGACCCATATAATGTAATATATTTAGTATAATACATAATATATATAGTGTATAATATTTACAAAATATAATATATAACATATAATATGTTATATACGTTACATATACTATATAACATAGTACGATAAGCAACACATGCTATAGCCGCAACGCTTTAAACGTGTCTTCTTGTCAGGGCAGGAGCGGGCGGCCACCCCCGTTAGTGTCTGCTGCTGCTGCTGCTACTGTTGATTTTGCTCCTTCTGCCGCTGTTGCTACTGCACCTGCCAGGACGGGATGAAGTGTTGCATTATATTCGTCTTCAGCTAACTCGAAGGCACTCATTCTTTTTCCTTTTCTTGCTGCTAGTCTCGCTGAGCAGGGAGATGCTGCTGCTGTTCCTGCAGTCACTGGTGCTGCTGGTGCTTTTGCTGCCGCCGCTGCTCCAGCTCTTTTCCTGAAGAGCATATAACTGGATAGTCCGTGCGATATATATTTAGTGGACGTCCAACAGCGTCCTCCTGCTGTGGCTGCTGCTGTTGCTCTCGGTCTTGCTGTTGTTGATTTTCCTGTTGCTGTTGTTGCTGCTGTTGCGGCTGCAGCGGTTTTTCTCCAGCCGGTTTCTGCTGGTTCGACCGGTTGTGTTGTTCTGTTTGCGTTAGACTACTCCATGCAATTTGCTGCTGCTGCTGCCGCTGCAGCAGCTGCTGCTGCATGCGCAGCTGCCGCTGCAGCACAATGTCATGGGGTTGCTGCTGCTGCTCTCTTGCGTGCTGTATGAACGCTTTGAGGCGGCGTAGATTGTCACCTTTCGGGAAGTCACAGCAACAGCAGCCTGGGTCTCCGCTCTCAGCAACGGTTGCTGCTGCTGCTGCTCGCTGCCGCAGCAGCAACTGGGGAGTCTTGCCGTCAGCAGCCTGCTGCTGCTGCGATGGGGGCCCCCCCTCTAGAACCAGTAACTCATCCATGTGCAATTGCAGCAGCTGCATGTACACCTCATGTGTCTCGCTGCGTCTGCCGCGGAGGCAGGGCGGAACAAGCCTGCGTATTCCACCTTCGTGCCCTCTTTGTCTGCCGCTGATTTGTGCTGCTGCTTGTGCTGCTGCAGTTGCTGCTGCTGCTGCTGTTGCTGCTGGCGCCACAAACACAAGTCCCCCCAGCTGCAGACCCTCAGCAGCCAGCTCAGACCGCAGCTGGAGAGCAGGCAGTAGCCCCCTCCCTTCACTGTATAGGATTACGCTGTGGGGTGTTTGCTGCTGTTGCTGCTGAAGCCACAAAAAAGCAGCGCGAATATCCATGCGCACTGCAGAAGCGGACGGGCTGCAGAGCCTCCGCTGTTGCTGCTGCTGCAGCTGCTGCTGCTGGCCGGAGATGCTTCTTCTGCTGGGGCAACAGCAGAAGCCATAGCCAGTGTACTCATAGCCTAGAACATTAATGTTGAGAGAGCGACAAAGAAAAACAAGGAGGGGAAAAGTAAACCCTAGGTCTGTGTTGCTGCGGTGTGAAACCAGCAAAGTCTGCGTTGCTGCTGGATGCCGCAAGAAAAGAGCAGCAATAGTGCTGCCGCTTGCTGTCTGCAACTGCAGCACCTTGACGCTGATGCTGCTGCAGCTGCTGCTGCGCCAGCATGCGACACACGGGAGGCGGTTCTTGAAACTGCTGCTTAGACGCATGTACAGCTGCCACTGCTTGCTGCTGCTGCTGCTACTGCTGCTGCTGTTGCTGCTGTTCTGCTGCGCCTCCCCTGGGTTTGTTGCAGCAGCACTCTCGCTAGCGTCTGCCGCTACTCCTTCTTCCGCTGCTGATGCTGCTGCTGCACCACATGGCGCTGCGTCGCTATCCCCATCATGGATGCTATTGCTGCCTTGAGATGAAGAAGAATGCAGCTGCATTAGGCTGCTGCTAGGGGGCCCTATGCAACACTGTCCCGCTGCTGCAGAATCCTTGCAGCAGCAAAAGAAGCATCTGCTCCATGAAGTAGCAGTAGCAGCGGCGCACGAGGGACACAATACGGTAGGCAACTGCGCCGGGAGCTGTTGTTGCGGCAGGATCAAGTAGCAGCTAAGCTGCGGCTCTGTGCTTCCGAGCTTCGGAGGTCTTGGGGTGGTTGAGCTGCTCCTGCTGAAGCCTTTGTTGCTGCTGTTGCTGTTGTTACTGCTGCAGCTGCGGTAGTTAAGGAAACGCCTACAGTGGCTGCTACGGACCTCGTAAGTTGTAGCCGCACAATCAGGAGCCAGCCACCCCCCCCTGGGCTGGCGTGGGCCTCTGCTGCACGGGAGACACAGGCAACAAGTTGCTGCTTCTGCTTCCGTCGTCGCCGTTCCTGCTCCTGCTGTGCTTGCTGCCGCTGCTCCTAACTCCCCCACTTCCCCCCCCATCATGTTTCACGCCGCCGTCGTTCCTGCTGCTGCTGCTACTGCGGTTGTTGTTCCTGTTGTGCGGCGCTGCCACTGTCCGATCAGAGGGAATGCGGCTGCTGCTGCCCCCGCTGAATTACCCGTTGTCTTTGCTGCTGCTGTTGAAGCCTTTGTTCGTGCTGCTGCTGCTGCTCCTTCGTTTGTTGGTCCTGCTACTGCCGCTATGGCAGCGGCGGCTGTGGTCACCGGTACAGCCGCCTACAGCACGGTGAGTTCCGTGCCTTTTCGTCTATTTTTGCTGTTGTTTTTAGTATGTTTATGTGTTTATACGTGTTTTTATTGTCTATTTGCATGTTAAAGCCGCAACATTCAGCAGCAGCTGCTGTTGCTTCTGCCACTGCCGTTGCTGGCGCTGTCGCTGCTGCTGGTGCTGCTGCAGTGCGCCGCGCTACTCAATTCGAGTGTTCGGCGATTTGACTGAAATCGCAAAGAGGGATTGTTGAGTTAATTATCCACAAGCAACAAAATACAATGACAGTCAAAACGCCGCTGCTGCTGCCACTGCCGCGGCTGCAGCAGCTGCGTGGTGTAGAGTTGGCAATCGGTCACGGATGGGCTGGCCCGTGCTGCTGCTGCTGCTGCTGCGGTTGTTGTTGCTTCTGCTGCTGCTTCTGCCTTGAAAGAGCCTATTTCCTGTTGCTATTAAGTTGTGGAAAGCGAGAAGGGAAATGTGCAAGCGGCGGCTGCTGCTCCCTCCTCTTACTGCACTGCCAGCCGCCTCGGCGCCGCCGACGATACCACCGCCCAGCCCTCGGCGCCGTGCATGCAACAGCAGCAGGAGCAGCTCCTGCTGCTGCTGCTCCTCTCGGTACCATTGCTGTTGCTGATATTTTAGAGGCTTACGTTCATACGCAGCTGCCATTTATATTTCCAGTTCCCTTAAAGCTCGCCAGCGTGTCTGCTGCTACTGCTTTTACTGCTGCGCACCCTGCTGCAGTGAGAGTCCCCGTCGAGTCCGTTAGTGGGACTGGCTTTAGATGTAAGGGTTTTAACAACAACGGGCGTTGCTGCGAAGCAGCAGCAAAACCAGTAGCAGCGGCAGCATCGGCAGCGGAAGCAACAACGGAAGCAGGAACAGCGGCAGCAGCAAAGACAAAAACGGCAGCACCGCGGTTAGAGCCAACAGTCCGCATGCTAGGAAAGCTCAAGCCCGTTTCAGGCCATCCTGCTAACCGATAGGAGCTTTAGCAGCAACGGGAGCAGCAGAAGCAACAGCAACAGCAGCAGCAACAACAGCAGCTGCTGCCTTAGCGTCCATCATGCAATCTTCGGACGCTCCAGGTACAACAGAGCAGCTACACTCAAAGGCGCTATTTCTGCTGGTACTGCTCCTGCTGCAGCAGTATCACCAGAGGCCAGTTTTAGCGCTGCAGCAGGAGCAGCAGAAACCGTTGAAGCGCTGTAACAAAAATGCTTTTGCGGCAGGAGCAGAAATAGTTAAGCTGCCACTGCTGCAGCACAATAGTTGTGCTTCTGTGTACGCACCAGCAGAAGATGCATGAGCAGACAGACATGAGTCACCCTGTCTTCATATTTGTTTTTTCTCCTGACTATAGGTACCCCGTTATTTCGGTCTTGTTATTATTATTAATCAATATTTATTATTATTATAAAGTATTATTGTTATTATTACTACTATTGCCACTACTACTACTTGTATTGTACTGTTAGTGCCGTTGCTTTCATTATTACTCATTCCCTACTTATTGTTGCTGCTGTGAATGTGCACAGAAGGAGACAACAAACGAGTGTGGCTTCCTCTACGTTGCGCAGGCACTCCCCCTTACATCCTCTCGGAATCTATTATTGTCTTAATACCGTGTTGTTACTGTACTCCGTTTATTTATTCATTTACTTTGATATATTCATACTTATTACCATGTTCTGTTTATTTGCATAAGGCGTATTCAGCGGTTTACTTGTCTCATTCCACCATTACGAGATTCGGCTTTTTCACTTTATTGTATGGGCAGCAGTATGCAGTGACATATTATTTATTCAGGTGACTTTTGTAATATCTTGTGTATTCACTTCATTACGTAGTTAGCAGTTGGCTCTTTGTACGTGTGCGCTTTCTGCGTTCTTTATTCACCTTACTACTATTCAGTTTGTTTAATCGCGTCATCTATGCCCCCTCTATTGACTTGCTTTTTATTTCGTCTTGTTAATGCACGAAGTATAGGCTTGCTCTGTTACCTGTATTGTGATAATTTTTGTCTATTCACCGTAGTAGTACTTTTTTCTTGAGGTTACCACGATTTTACTTTGCTTTTTCGCTGTGCTCCTACTTCCTTTATTCACGTCGTTAGTGTTTTATTGTTGGTTCAGTGCCTTGCACTCGTATATGAGTTATGCCGTAATCCTGTTATCTTTTTCACCCCGACTTTAGCAGATTCAGTTGCATAGTTGTTGATGATCATGGTGTGCATGCAACTGAAGCTTGGGGCCTTTGCCGCTGATTCCTTTGCTGCAGCATTGCGGGGCCGGGCATCTGTTTAGACCGTGCGGCGTTCAGCAGCAGCAACAACAGCAGCAGCAGCAAGAGCGGCAACAACAACAGCAACAGGAGGAGAGGTTTGACGCAGGTGAGAGGAGCAGTGAGACAGCATTTAGTTGGTGATTGCATCCCTGTAGACAATATCTAAATTAAGGTGGGGAGCGTGTATTCATGGTCTTAAACTCGCAATTAAAAGTCATCAAGCAACATGTGAAGGGGGAAATAAAACTGACTGTCTACCAGGTATTTAAAGGAGTGACTAGTATGTAATACGTTAGTGAGTAAGCTAGCTAATTGTTTGTTAGTACTTTCTACAGTATATAGTGAACAATCAGTAGTTTCGGCAGCATTCAAGCAAGTTCAAATAGCGTTTGGTCAAATTAGATCAGTTGGAAATTAAAATCCAGTTGAACTGAATCAAATGAGTAGAATACCGTTCTGTATCTTCTTTAGAGAGTTATTTTAGTGAGCAATATTCTTATCGGGTTTTCACGCGAAGTGCATCAAGTCTTGTTTTACTCCATTCCATCTGAGTTGTAAATAAGTGGGTACATGCATTCAACTTAGTTAGAAATAAAGCACCGTTTTTATCCGTAAGGGGAATATATCAGTTTAATTATCACAATTATGGGTGGACAGTTACTGGATGCACAGCCTCTTCTGTCGCTATATGGAACCATCACTTAAAAGTGAATGCATGCTTTATTAATTGATTTGTATGCATTATTTATGTATTGAATGTATGTATGCATGCATGTTGTTTAACCCTTCTCAGTGAACGTTTTTTCTCATTTAAGTGCATTCGCAGGCCGTCGTTTGTGGGAGGGCAACAAGCGGAAAGCTGGCGACAAAGAAGACATCCCCAGAGACAGTAAATCTGTGCCCTAAACCGTAAATTCAGTCAATACGCAGCGGCAATTATGGGCGTAATAAGGCTTACGTCGTTGAATGGAATATGAGAGGATGTGTAGGGAATGCGGCAGGAAGGTTGGAGCGGCGCAGCAGTATACAAGTATAGTAGCATATACGCATCTAGTAATGGACGCTCTATAATGTCTCGCAGCAGAGCAGAATTGGGCATACGTTACAAAATGTCGAATCTAGTTGTTTATTTTCTGACTGCTTTGCTTCTTGTGTATGCAGCGGCTGACTGGAACTTGCTGAGGACTTGGCTGCCGCCGCAGCTGCGGAAATCGCAGCAGCAAAAACAACCCTAGCCCGTAAACTTAAAATCAAAACCCTACAGGTACTTGAACTCTAAACCATAGAAGCCATTACTGAAGAGTGAAAAAGCGAAACCCTCAAGCCTACACGTAGACGCTACGGGCCCATTTGGCACAAGGCAGTGGTGGTCTTTGCTATTGCCGCCGGCCCGGCCCAAACACGCGGTACTACGCTTCGCAGCATTATCTATTACTATACTGTAGTATCACCATATTAGTGTATGTAATATATGCATGCATGCAGTATTACGACTTTGTATTCAACAATACTTTTCATTCCACAATACGACTCCTTTGGACGGAGGGTCACTATTTTCTCTTCAGCGAATTTATATATTCATTAAAGGGTATTTCTACCTTGTGTTCAATCCTACTATCTACTATGGTGTATTCGTCATTCCGTTTGTTTTCTACATCGCGCGGTAGCAGACAGCACAGAACGACTGAAGTGCAGACCACCGATAATTCAAGGCAGACGCGCTTGAAGCCGTGAAATGTAATTTGTATACTTTAGCGTTTAGGATTGCACTTTTATAGTTGCATCTGTACGTAAGAATGCACGTCCATTACTGATAGTAATGCTTTACAAATGGGAGTGCAGATATATCTTCGCTCAATTTCCGTGTTAAATCAGATTTACGGGTACCTGGGTTTCTGCTGAGACAGTGACTTTGGAAGCCAGTGCCATTAAATTGTTTTACACTTACGATATCAACTGCGCGACAGCAGCGCCAGCGCGCCTACAGGCCTTCGCGGGTATCCCCTAGCCCCTGTTAAAGACCCTACATGTGGAAAGATAGGCCAATTGGTCGACGTTTTGGGATAGTTTAAAAATAAATATATGTTTAATACCATGTTTAGGAGGAACAACGCAGTCAAATTGCATTGACGACGCAATTCACGGTCCACGACAGCTCCGCTGCATGGCGCTGTCCACGTGGAACGTGATTCCTCAGGTTTTAAGGCCTTGTCTTTGTTTTTTTCTTCGAGTCAGTCTACTTGTACTTGTATTTTAACTCAATTTCATTATGTTTGATAGCATGTTGGGAGGAAGCGACGCCGAAGGCTGTCAGCCCGCGTTTCAAGGAGCCGCCGAAACGCCAGGTCACCCACTGGTGTACATTTGTTGAAGCAAGAAATGTTAGTCCCTACAAAGCCATTTCCTGTTTTATGCATTTACTTATTTTTTTATTTTATAATTAACTTCTTTTGACCTTTAAAGGAGTTGAAGTAGCTGATCTTCCTGATTCGCGTAACACTGAAGCAAGCCGTCATAAAACGACATGGGCTGGCGCCGACTTGAACCGCCGCTGCATGCAAGCAGGAACAGAAAACCGTTATCAAATTATGTCTGGATCCCTTGCAGTATGAACTCACAAACTAATATGTAAAAGGGCTGTTGCAAGGTGGGGGGGTCGCCGCAGATATGCGAGCAGAAAGCAGAACAGAGGGGAAACACAGGAAGCCTGTGCAGGGAGCGCTGCTCCGCTTGGGCTTCCAAGGGGGCCCCTGGGGCCCCCAATGCGTGCAAACCGGTTCTGCCCCCAAGTCGCACAATGCGTCGAAATGTCAGAAGCCCACAACAGCGGCCTGGCCCCCCCCTGTGTGTCAAAGGGGTATTTTCCGGGGCTCTAGGGAACCGCTTAGGAGTTCGCATCTCCAGGAACCCACAGCAACAGCAGCAGCAGCTTTTGCTGCAGCCTGAGTGGTCTAGCGCTGCTCGCGCCTCTCGCGCAATCCAGGGGGTAGTTGCGGTAGGCTGCAAAGCTGCCCAGCAACAAGAAAGTAGCAGCAGCAGCAGCGGCAGCAATGCTCCGTGTACCAGCAGCATGGCCGAATCCACCATTCGTAGCAACACAAGCACCTCGTTAGGCCCCAGGGGTATCATCGATAGAAGGGTACTCCGGGCCCCACAGAGAAAGGGCTCTCAGCCCGCTCGTCTTTCCGGCCTAGGATGCTTCAGTTCAAAACAACATTTTACGGGGTTCCCAGAGGACCCCACCCGCCCCAGCCCCATCGGTGGTGGCAGCAACAGCAGCACCAGAGCCATTCCACAGCATCCGCCGCCAAGTCGTAGCACCAGAACTGAAGCTTCTCAAGGGGCTCCAGGTCACCCAGGAAACGGCGACAGTTCGCACCGATCAGTTGCGGAAGATTCGCCCACGGAAAGCGGCACTTCCTTTCCCTGCAGCTCTCCCGCGAGTTCTTGGAGACGGGAAGCAGGCAGAGGTGACTGTGCAGCAGCTGCAGCAGTTGCAACAAGAAGCGTCAGTGGCATAACAGCAGTTGCAGCTGCTAGAGGGCCACAAAAGGCTCTAGAGGGCCACGCTGTTGAGCTGGTAGCCATGAGGGCACCAGCAGCAGCTTCAGCGCCACAAGAAGAAGCCTGGTCCAAGCAGTTCCTTCGGGGTGCACCACGAGGCACAACTGAGGGCTTGGGCTATACGAGCTGTCGCCGCAGAAAGACAGAAAATGTTGAGGCCACCGCGCTGCCGCTGTTGACAGATGGAGAGTTAAAACATGAAGATGCAAGGCAGATCACTAGTCATCTCAAGGTACAAACGGAAATGTGCAACAAACGGGAAGAGGCAAGCTCCCCTCAGCTTCAGTCTGATACGAGTCTCGCCCCCCCTGAGGAGACTTTTAAGCTTCAGCACCTCACTGAAGTCGCAGGCACTAACTGTGGCGACAAAAACAACAGCGCCAGTGGTGGCAGCAGCTACTGCAACGACAGCAGCAACAGCAGCTTTTGTGTTTCAAAGGTCACGGAGGATGCGGGTGGCGGCAATGGAATTAGTAAAGACACCGGCAGCAGCAACAAACGCAGTAGCAGTTTGTCCCTTTCTTGTATTACTTACAAGTTGCCAGTCTTCGATCGAGAGCCCCAACAGTGCACTGTTGCCTTAGCGCAACGTGATCAGCTGGCAACAGAGGGAGCAGAGCACGCAGAGAGCGGCCCATCGGCGCAACCTGCACAGTCTCCTGCAGCAGCACCCGCAGAGGCGCCGAAGCCGCCCCTTCCCGTTAACGAAGCTAGCCAGAGCCTAGAGGCGCCGGGGGTCACGGCGGCCCCTGATTCCGTTGAGTGCCCTTCCGCTTCGAGGGCCCCTAGCAGGCTTCCGGTGCTTCTGCAGGAAAGGTGGTGCAGCAATAGCTCGAGCTCCAATAACACTACCACCACCACTCAGTACTGGATGCACAGCAGCAGCAACAGTAGCACAAGCGGCAGCAGCAGTAGTGATAGTTATAGCAGCAGTAGAGGCAACTATAAAGAAATCAATGGGCCTCTAAATGACCCGCCCGGAGCCCCGGGCAAAGGGACGGCATGTCCTAGCGGAACCGAAATCTGCAACTGCGTGAACAAGTACAACAACAGCAGCACGAGCAGCAGCAACAACAGCAGTTCTAGCTGCCTCGACAACTCGAACAGTAGCCTTGCATCTCAAGTCCAAAGTAGACTACTTAACTGTTCGCTCGCCAGTAACCTTGGAGTGGCAGCGACCACGTCTGACCAAGCACGCAGCTTGCGATCCTCCGCAGCTGCAGCAGATAGAGCACCAAGAGGTACAGAGGCACAACGGGGGACACGTTCTCTAGGTCGTCCTCGCCTGAGCGCATCAGCCTGCTTTGGAGGCTGGCGAAGGATGCAAAGCTACAGGGGACGAGGAAGCCCCCGTAGGGTCCCTACTTCGGGGGTTGCAGCTGTAAGGGTTTTGTCTGCACTGGGGGCCCCCGGAGGGGGACCTAGGCAGGAAACAGCCAATGGCGACGGCGCTGAGTCCCCTGTTAGCAGTCCTAGCACAAGCGACAACGAAAGTGGCCTCAGGAAGGCACCTGCAGGGCCCCTTACGAGGGCAGTAGGGTGCCTTGGCGCCGGCTCCTCCGCACCCTTAACCCCCTTTGACGAGTAAGTAAATAGAGGAACCGTTGTAGTCAAACAGGCCGGCACACACCTCATGAGAATCGAACTTTTGTATCGATAGTTGTGGGTGGCTTTTTGTGTAGCTTTATTGTGCTGATACTGCTGCAAAGCCAGAGGCTGCTCCTGCAGGAACTGTTTCAGTTTGTGGCTGTCGCCCGGCGCACGTTGCCCGGCACACAAGCGTCTGTTGCATGTTTCCCTCCCAATATTTCCTACAGACACAAGAAGGGCAATTACCTTTGTCCTTGCTATATGCTGCCTTCGCTGTCTCTGCTGCCGTTACTGCTGCTCTTGCTGCAGTATTTCTGCTGATCTGTCATGGCTCTACTCTGTGACGGGCATCCGCGATGCATCGGAGGCGAATTTGGTTGACACAATTGAGTTGATTATGGACAGACCCTTGGGCCCCAAAACTCTGGGGGCTCTGGGGACATTTGGTTGCCTGCGCCAGCTGCGGCTCGTGCAGCAGCAGCTTACTTCCCTCGAGTTCGTTGGAGTTTGCAAAAACCTGCAACTGCTGCACCTTCCCGAGAACCAAATTGAGAGCATTGAAGGTATTTCAGCTCAGCAAATATGGACGTAGAGAGCATGAAACTCTAAGGCAATGCGGTAAAAGGGAATACGGCACAAGGTTGCAACTAGGAAACAGGCCACTTTTCTAAGTGCACGGCGGTTCCCCGGTTGTGCTGAAGAAGATTACTTCGTGCAGTTATGTCTTAGAGTATCTGTTTGTTTCCGTGTACTTCAAGGCGTTACAAATCGTGCTGCACCTCCACTCCTTGAAATGCAGCCTTGCTTGTCTTCTTAAATTCCATTTGTAGGCGAGCACTCGCTGCATCTGCTGTGGTTGCCCTAAGGAATCCAGAACTGCAAATTCCTAGAAGAAGTCGATTTAACTGGCAATTGTATTGCAGACTTGGGCCTCGTGGAGGCGCCTGTACAAAAAGAGGCCCCTATGATTGCCCTTCAGGGGGGCATCCATGGGGGTTTTCAGGGGGCCGCTGAAGAACGGGCTGCCCAGGATTTTCCCGCTCACGCCCCTCTAGATGCCCTGCAGCGTTTGCACACCCTTCGACTCAACAGCAACCGGCTACGCACGCTCCGGGGCGTTGAAGGCCTCGCGAATTTGCGAGTGTTGCAGGTGGCTGACAACGAGCTGACGCATGTGGGGGCAGCCCTCAGCAATAATAAGAAGCTTGAAGAAATTAATGTTGCGGCGAATTAGTAGGCTCTTAAACAGTACATTTGCACCTTGTAAACGCCTGAAAAGAGGACCGCATGGCACGGTGCCCATTAAAATCTATGTACACCTTGTTAGCTATGTATGTCTGCATGCCAGTGCATGTGCTGCCTGAATGATATGATAAACACGTATATATAACCACTCTAAGGTATGATATGCGTGCACATTCATATGCACGTGTATTGGCTAAGCACGTATGCACTTATGTATGAGCATAAACTTGCATATAGACCGTGTAGGCGCAGCTGCCTTGCGCTTCTGTTCCCTCAACTATGCCTGCGGTCCGGAGTCTTTGTTCTTGTTTTGCTTCTCAGCATTTGGTCTTTGCACGAAGTTACCCTGTTGTCTCAGTTACCCCATCTCGAATCTCTTCTATTCTCTGACGTCCACTTTCTCTCGAAACAAAACCCCATTTGCAGACTGAAAAATCATGAAATGTTTGCTCTGTACCACATGCCACAACTAAAGGTGGGGTGAGCAGCTGCAGCGTGCAGCCCGCACCAGCAGCCACAAACGGAGCAGATGCATTGAGTGTTCGGTTCCCTATATTAAAAAGCTTAGGAAACATGGCTTCTCAGTGTTGTCACAAAGGACTTCGCTGCTTGTCCTTGGTAGCTACGCGCACGCAGTAGCCGACTTGAGTTTCGGTTCCCTACAACTTACGTTTATCGAAAAAAGAAAGTTCTGAGTTGCCAACCAGATTCCAGCTGTTTGTTGTCGGTATCTAGACGCACGCAGCTACGCTACAGTACAACACTGTTAGGCAATTGAGGGCCTCCTGCTGCACCTGCAGGTGATGCACCACTCAGCTGAGGGCCACCGAATACCGACGGAGTATTTCACATTCACTGCTAGACGCATGTAACCAGAATAACCTCAACATAGGTTTTAAATTATGCAAAGCTTGCTGTGATGGGACACAACGGCCCATTGAATCCAAACGAAACAGAAACAGCAGGCATACTCACACCTCGGAAAACGCCGGTTGCAAAGGAGCACCCAGCATGTTAGGCGTATTCTCCGTGTGAAAGGAAGTAGACGGCCGGTGGCGGTCTACGATTTACGGTTTCGACTTTGGGTTTTTCGCCTTAGGGGGAAAAAGACGTACGAGAGGCAGGGTCTGACAGTTGCCCATTATATGTGCAGCTTTATGGCTTAGGCTCTAAACCAAACAGTGCTTGACGCCGGCGACTCTTCTTTTGTCGCTGCAACATATCAGCGGAAACGACTTTATTATTTACTGGAGCAACAGAAGACAAGGCGAGAAGCGAGAGATGCTGTCAAGGAGTTAGACAAACTTCATGGACAGTTCAGAGTCGCCATCAAGGATAACCGAAAATTTGCGGTGCGCTTTTTCTACAAGCCAAGGTTTATTTTCTTATATTGCGCCTCCTTTGCGGGCTTGAAGCTGCAGTGTGCAATTTGGACTTACTGGTTGTGAACCCTTTGCAGGCACAAAGCTTGTGTGTATTCTATTTATTGCGCACATTACAATGATAATAGTAAACTGTATTATTGTCTGCCCGGCAGGCAAACTGCATTACGTGCATTCCATGCTGCGCCATGATTCTTGCGCTGGTTTTTATCACAATAGTTATTACATGCGTCTAGTTTTCGTCCCCGATGGAGCGCTGCACGATACAAACAACACATTTTAGAGACCCTTGCAACGGCCAGTCTGCATAACTGCGTACTCACTTGCGTATTCTTAGTTCCCCAGGTTTATGTTTTGGGGTATAGGGCTTAGGGCTTACGGTTGCCGTGGGTTCTGTCATAGGACTTGGTGGTCGCCCGCGCGGAGTTGTGTGGAGGTGCGTCATTCTTCCGATGGCTGGCAGCTGAAGTGCGGAAACGAAGAGAGGCAATTCTCAGCACACGCAAGAAAGAGTTAGAACGTTTTGGAAATATACATCTTGAGCTGGGGGATCCCAGTAAAACCTGGTCAGTTCATTTTTAATCAAATGGACCGCGCGTGCTATCGCGTACTTTCATGCACTTCTTGGCGGTAGCGGATTTGAAAAAGTTGAATTTCGTTGCTAAGCACGTACGAGTTTCACCAATGGTTGCGCAAATTGTTTGTACTTATAAGTATGCATATAGCTAGGCAGATTATGTTTATATCCGTATGTATACATTCCTGCACAAGTGTTTTTAAACAGCCTCTTGCCTATAAGAATGTGTATACGCGTAAAGTGGAACCATTGCCTAGCTTCAGCTGAAACGCTTCACATATGCTCACCTATATGAATCGTTCAGTTTTTTTTGCTGAATGCAAGTATAAGGGGAAACACATCTCTCAGTGCTCTTTGCAGATTCACTTTATGTTTAAGGCTTACCGAAGGTCCTAAGGGTTGGCAGTTTAAAGTATCTGGCTCTGCCTGCTTGTCTTTAGGTATCGGCGAGCGTCAGATTGTTTGTTTCGATCGTTTTGCCAAGATGATTTCCTCGGTTTCGGCTTTAAAAGCATACAGATCAAGAGCATCCACCGAATCGTCAACAGAGAGGCTGAGGCGGCTTTTGAATTGCTCAGGTACACCTACCGGTGGTATTTTTGCCTACATACGAATATGAATATCTGTACCTATGTATGTATATGTGTGTTCATATGAACACGTCGGTATGCATGTATGCCCACGCATGGAAACATGTGAACGTCTGAATTTTCAGATGTAGAGGCTTATATATGGACATGGGTCCATTTCGTATACGCATCCAGTTGATACCCACTTGCATAGGCTTGTGTCTATGCATGTACCCCACCCCTTCGCTGCCTCCCTATGCCTGCATTTGGCAGCGAAGCTTATATGATACTGCTGTAATTAGTCATTGCCAATATTCCATGGAATATCTGTCACATTTACCCCTTTTTCAGACTGCCCCATGTGCACGTGACCTGCGTACTGCTGCCCGTTCCTCCTACATCTAGCGGCGATAGCGTTGCAGCAATGATATGATGTTCACAGCACGCTGCTTGTGCTCCTTGCAATCGCGTTGCTCATCACACCTGTACTTCTTTCCCCCCAAGCATGAATCTAGCCTGCACGTTGCGACCCATGACACATGCATATATGCATGCACATGGGAATGCATATAGATACGTGCGTATCTGCACATGCACAAGTGCACTCAGGCGCGTATGTTTATATGCGTGTTTGCCTGTTGAGAGAACGATACATTTGCCTGGATGCATCTTCATTGTTGAAGCGAGCAGACGCTGTAAAACAGTCCTGAGCAACCCCTTGCTTTTCTCCAGTTCTAATTCAGTCTAATACTAACACGAAAAGTCAAGCTTGTGCTCAATTCTCCCTCTTTTATGTGCATCACTATATTACAGGAGCGCCTGCGCTGTGGAAAGCACTGGGGACTGGGTGCTCTGCGGCGCCAACCCCAACCATCCATGCGGCCTGCTCAGGTGATTTTAAATACTCATTGAAAGCATGTGCATATTGCCTATAGGTATAATATATATGTATATTCAGGCATGTGCAACTTCAACAGTATCTGCCACCGGAGCTCTGCAAATGTGTAGACAACGTGTCATCTAGAGAATATATACACTAAAAATCTGCATATACATTTACGCATACATATTACTGCATAGATGTATATAAATCCTATGTATACACATGCATATATAATATACAATAATGTATAATATACGCATACACGCAAAATCATGCATAGCGGTACAACAGGAGCAATCTATTACATGGTGCACACATATACATCTCCTAGAAATCGAGCTTCGGTGTAGAAAGTAGAAAACGGAACGTGTTCACCTTGAAGAACATTCGTCTCCAGAGCTGTTGGAATCGGCAGTGTGACCCTGCCAATGACAGCAGATAAGACCCCACTCGACCATCTTCTGCCTTGGAATGCAGTGGTTCTTGTGCATCTACACGAATTACGTTTAACAGCTCGGAACGTTTCGGCATATATATGTCTGCTTACATAACGGGACATTCGGTCTAACGTAACTCGTGCACATGTAGAATAACTACCCTTTCCGTTTCATACAAACCCGTCTGTCTAGATGTCCACAAGATCCGGGCTGTCTACTCACACATTGCAGCGATTGTGCATTGTTTTTGATGTTTGACCAGGCAATGCACTACCGGTATGTATGGAAATTTGATTTCTCGTGGAAATGGGCTTCACAGTTGTCCTCTTATAGTTGCGTCAAACAGCTTAGCTGAGGCCGATTTGCCCCGTCTTCAGTAAGAATATCACCTGTCTATGCATGGGTAGAAATACAAGTATTGAACATTTTATGCCTTTTCCTGCGCCTTATAGGAATGATTGCGTACACTCGCCATGCGGGCACCTATCCTTATCATGCCTCGTAGTAGTCCTCATACGCTCGAAGGACACGCACAGAGGCTCCACAGGCTTTGAATTGGGAGCTATGGCGTATTTTCTTGCGCGCGCGTTCTAAGCCCTTTGAAAATATGTCATTTTGTAGGGAGGCAAGAGGATTGTATTTGTGTGAACAGCTCACTGGCCTCAAATGAATCATTCCAGGCCATCGCGAGACAAACCCTTGGATTGGCTAAAGCGAGTGCAATGTTGGCTAAAGACATTCGCGATTCTGATGTGCCGTCTTCGAGGACTGAGGGCCTTGACACCCAAGATTATGGAGCAGGGGCACTAATTGGCTCAACTGTGCAGCAAGCAGTCAAGGGCGGCAGGCTTGAGCTACCTGATGGGGAGGTTCTGCTTTGTCGGTGTCTTCTTCACGCGTCCTTGCCTGATACCCCTCTAGGCTATACACGGGAGGAAATCCCATGCATCATAGAACGAGGGCCTTCTAAAGAAGTTCTCAGCAAAGCCGAAGAGCAATACAGTAACAAAATACGCTCAGCACACACAATTTCCTCTAACGTTAAGCAGAAGGCGAATACATAATATTCCACTAGGCCAGTGGACAAATCTGCAATGCATAATCAAAATAGACAATCATAGATGCTGAAATACATCAAATACTTGTTCTTTGAATGCTCTACTTCCTCCCATGATTACAGCAGGTTAACAACTACACAAAATCTATGTTCTGTGTACTGCTCTATCCCCGCCATTTTGCTTGAAGCAAGAAGAAAATAGAATTTGCTTCCCTCTACTAAACAAACAACAGAGAGAAGCGTTTCAAACACAGTAACGTAGCGTTTAAAGGTACACGTGCTCACTCATTCCCTCTTCCCCCCTGTTTTGTCTCGTATTCCCGTAGCAAGTGGAAATATCGCTGATCTAAATCGCTGCGCGTTGACTCTCCCCGGCCCTACCAGCGTCTACAAGCAGAGGATTTCAAACCCACAGATAAAAACGTGGTGCGAACACGCCCCCCCCCTTCAAGTCTCTGTGTGTAAACAGTAAAGATGAGTGGAGCCCGATGCGAAGTGCCTCGCTCAGTCAGTAGTTGTGTAGAGCACGTCGCACTCCCTGTAGCAGTTTGTACAAGTGAGCCTACACTCGCAGCAGTTATGTAGAGCAAGTTGCACTCCCTGTAGCAGTTTGTACAAGTACAACCTAATGAGTAATCCTTTGCAGAACAGACAAAAGCAACATGTTTGAGTACAACTAGACATCAGGCGCATGGCGTGTTTCGATTTTGAATGGAAAAGTGGAGCCGCTGAGTTACAGCGCTGCGTTGTTAGCTTGCTTTCGGGAGGAAAACGATACCGACAAACTCAGCCGATGAAGCAAACGCAGAAAAAGGTGTAGCAGATTCGTTCTTTGGTCCAGTGTTTTTGAAAGCATCTTGTTGTTTTTCAAGGTGGTTTTTGGAACCTCACTGCCTCGTTCCCCATTTTCTCGTTCGATTCGCATATTCAAGTAATCCGCCTCCGTCCGACTATTCTGAGCCTATCAACTCCGGTAGTGGGTCGGCAGCTCCCCAGGCAGGTCCACAAATGGCTTCAGCGGCAGCAGAAGGTGCTGCTGCAGCTGTTGGGGTTTCCGTATGTGGAACCTCGCCAGACACAGCAGGCGCAGCTACAGCACGACATCCTATGGAAGAGACAGAAGGGTCCCAAGGGACAAAAACAGCAGCTCAAACACAGGCGTTGGAAAGGGAAGATATGCACCCTCCTGCAACAGCAGCCAGTCACTTATCAAGCAATACCGGCAGCGTTCGCAGTTCAAGCGGCACAGGACAGGACCCCCGCGGCTCTTCTCCTTTCCTAGACCTCACCAAGTACGCGTAAAGCCCTCGCCGTTGTCTGAAGGCCCTTAGCTATTGACGGGGATAAGCATTATTCTGAAAACGCGTTCCTGTAGTGACGTGGGACCTGCGTAATGCTACCTACAAAACGAAGACAGCTTTCGAATAAGTGTAAGAGCAGCAGGGTGCTGTGGGCGAGGGCTCCAGTTTGGTGCCCTTCTAGCTCTGTGTCTGCCTCAGCATGGCCAAACACCTTTTGTCCATCCACCTGATGGAGCTACCAAAAGGATCAATAACCCAACACCACTGCGAAACAGGAGGTAACTGCGCGCACGTTTCTGGGACATCGGAGGAGCTTGTCCCTCCAACGGCCGTCACGAGCCCTTGCGCCATATCGACAATTAAAGAAATTGTTTTTGGCGAAAGTCATTTACAGCAGGTTCTGTTGCAGAGCTTTGGAAGCACTCAACAGCTTTATCCCCTAGGATGTCTCGGGAGACAGCAGAAGGCCCCAGGGGAAGCTGCATCATCAGCAGCCTTATGGGGAGCAGGGGAGTGCAAGGCGCAGCTCGACTGCAACGGTGACGTTCTCTCTTTAAGCCTTAGCAGCAATGCACATCTCATCGCATTAAGTAGAGGGGTTCTACTAAGTTTCCAGAGACTTAGGGTGAGCGAACGGTCCCCCACTCCTCGCAGAGTCCGCATAGGTCTCCTGAACTTGAAATAATGCGGAAATAAAACAATCCCTTTCATTTGCGGTTGCATCGACCGCAGCCCATCCCTTCTTGATTAAATAGCTAGTGGTGTTACGACCCATATGAAGAGGTACAGCGGCCTGCTAGCCACACTTCGAGTAGGCAGCTGTGTCAAATGATTGATCAGCAAGATGGCAAGTAGGGGGAGGTCTACATGTGCTGGCCATACTTTTAGTAGGCAGCGGTGTCAAGCAGTTTACTAGTGAGGTGACAGGTACAGATGGCCTCTTCATACACCATGAAGAAGGCGGGGATTTCCGTATTTTGTTCTATTCAGGTCCTGCTGCTGCCTCTGAACGGACTGCGCAACTTTGATGCCCCTGGAGAGTCCCCCGCAGCTACAGAGGCGCCGGTGTCCCCAACGGCCGCCGTTTTAGGGGACCTCAACCAAAACAACACAATAGAGTTGCCGCAGCTCAGGGTGCTGGATTTGAGCTTCAATGAGCTATGCACACTCGACGGCTTCTGGGCGACTCCCCGCCTGCAGCAGCTGTGTCTGGTTGCTAACCACTTGCTGCTCCTGTCGGATCTTGCGCCCGTCGGTCCGCCCATCCCACGGACACAAACAGCCACATGCACACACAAATAAACCAATAAATAAACACAGATGAGCAAACCAAAACACGCTCAAACGGTAACAAGAAATTAAGCAGGGACAGAAAAGCGTGGATACATCAAAATGGTTTATAGACTTACACAATGGCATTCCCGTATATTTCCTTATCACGAAGACCAGCAGAAAACTGAAACTGCTCTGCAACTGCTTTTCCACAGCATTCTACATAATGCAATACATTATATTATATAATGGAGAGGCACGTTTCGGGGGAGGGGTCCCTGTGGGATTAACCCCATAGCTAATGCGCACAACTTGCATAAAGACCCCAGGGAGCGCAACTTCCCAGCCTCTTCAAGTTCAACTGAAACGTTGATCGGCCTATGTTTCATAAATGGCTGCGTTGCGCTGACGCTATTCCTGTTGCAGGCACAGCTGCTCCCCAGCTGCGCCAGCTGTGGCTTGCGGGAAATCCTTTGCACATGGGGACCCACAGCTCGCAGCAGCTGCAGCAGCTTCTGCCCGCGTTGGAGTTGTTGGATGGCCGGCCGCTACAGATAACACCAGGAGGAGACCCTCTGGCTTGCCCACTAAAGTCATCGAGCGTTTCATCGCATTCTCAGGTTGATGCGCCAGTGCCTCCACCAGCCCCTCATTGTGAATGTGCAGAAGGGTCACCATCTGCCTTGCAGCAACACGTGTCCACGGAAAACGAACCCCGCAGCTGGGCTATTGCAGCAGCTGCACAGGTTTCATCCATTGACGAGTCACAAGGCCAGAGATACTGGTGGGCATCCGAGAAGTTACTGGCTTTCTGAACAGTCATATCCCAGGAAACGATATCCACAGCTAACGGCAGATCCACGACACGCTTTGCGGGTCATGTAAATGTACCAAACTATTTTGGACGCAGTTGCTTTGCGAACATGCTTGTGAGTCGTGGGTTGATCAACTGTTCCATGCAATTCTAGTTTTAGGATGACCTTGAAGGCAGTTTGGCTTATTTTTCTTGGACCCTGATGTGTTTTGTCACATTCTCAGCACATGTAAGGCAGAGGACGCCCAGCTCTTGGCATGCTCATTTATAATTCCTAGAACTGGGTCTCCAGGGACGATTGGAACTTCGAGGCCACTTGAGGATCTTGATGCTCTGCCTGTCGCGCTGCTGCTCCCTCCTTGCCGGGGTCCGTTTCAGCAATGCTGCTGCTTCTGCTGCTGCTGTTGCAGCTGCAGCTCTTGTTACTGCGACGCCCTCACCCCGCGAACGGTTGTCCTGCCTGAAGCTGCAACTCAAGCGTCGGCAAGCTCCAAAGCAGAAAAGTACACAAGCGGCTGCGGAGGCCTCTGCTCCGTCGCTGCTGCAATCCGGACTGCGAGAATATCCGGTTGGAGGCCCTCCAACAGCCCTAAATGCTATTTGCCCCATTCGCAGTATCAACGACTGCCAAATGCCGGTGCTCGGGGCGTCCTTAAAGAAGCTCTTGTCGGGGTGCCCGAACTCGCGTGGAGCAACTGGAGGGAAAGGGTGGATGTCCTGGAGATGTCGTTTTTGCGATTGCGCGATGCCCCAAACATACACACGCTCGTTGGCCTACGAAAGCTGGAGTTGTCGGAAAATAAAATTACCAGCATTCAGGTTCGCCCCCCCCGCATGCGCGCAAAATAGAGACTGTATTATGCAGGAGTTAGATGTTTTTGGCCGTTCTAGGCTCACCCATCCACCGCATGGATATGAGTATCCATCATCCTTCAGCAATAAGTTGCATATTTGCGAGGCTGCATATTAAAAGGCCTTTTGTAGCTGTATTTAAAATTTCCCCCGCGTTTTCGTCCAGGGTTTGCTGGGACTGCGCCACCTCGAGGAGCTGCTACTCGACGGCAACAGCATTGAAAGCCTTGAAGGCATTGAGGCACTCTGTCACTTGGAGTGTCTAGACATCTCTCACAACTGCATCGTTTCCTTTCCCCCTGGCATGCAACACCTAAGCCGCCTAGTCTTCCTCTGCGCTGAAAGCAACAAACTGCAGCAACTGGAACATCTGGAAGGACTCCCGGCTCTTACTCAGTTGTACTTGAGTAACAACAACGTTCGAGCATTTCGGTGATCCATCAACAATTCTTCAGACAAAGGCGTTTTGTTCGGGAGAGCTGTATAGAGGCGTCTACGCTTACATTTGCATCCTTCTGCATCATTCTGCTCATGTCTCAAAGCGTTGTGTCTATTTATCCACGTCATCGCTTTTTCGCTCCTCAAGTGGCGGCATACAGAGCGAAACATAAAACAAAATTCGCACCACTATGCACCTTATGCATCGTATCATGGGAGGTGCTTTTTTTCTATCTTTCACGCGCTTTGCAGCAGCTACTAACGCTGATGACCTGTGTAGACCAACGGTTCCTCATTCCTTCCATTTATTGCATAGCCCTTCACTACGAAGTACTAATGCAGTAAATCTGCGCAATGATATTCTGTACGGATGTTTGTCTGTCTCCATTCAGGTCGCTAATGCACCTGTCTCGGTGTCCATCTCTGCGTGTTCTCGATCTCCGGAACACACCTTTAAGCATGGAGGCAGAATACCGTTCTTATTCCCTCTACCTTCTCCCCTCCTTAAAAATTTTGGATGGAGTTGAGCCCAGGCAAGAGGAAAAGGAAGAAATAAAACAGGTTTTTGCCGGGAGGTTGACAAAGGAGCTGCTGGAGCAAATTATAGGGAAACAACTACCCTGCCTTGAAGGGTACGCCTGAACGCGAACTGCCTAGGTAGCATTCACCTCCGTCAGGCCAGTGTAACGTCTGCCTTATTAACAGACGTGCACAGTGGTTTCTCATGGCCAAAGTGTATCCCTCCTTGACACATTATATCCAACTGGGCTATTGACACCTCACTGGGAGTTTTCCTCAATGTATATGCCTACGAAAGTATGGGACTACCTTCTAAGTGTGCTTCAGCAACTGTCCAGTGCTCCTGTTTTCGTTTTCCCTGCAGTTCAGTTGATTTATCGGGCCATCGCCTTCGCCGCGTTTCCGACGTAATAACTGAGGAAAACTTTCCGTTTTTGCTGAGCATCAATCTAAACCAAAACAAAATTACGAGTCTGGCTTCATTGGGCACATTGCCCCTCCTGCGAGTACAGCGTTTACAGTCACTGCATTCACTCAACTCGCTAAGCAGCATTACAAAGCCCATATATAGCGAAGCAGAAAGGGACCGTCAAAGTCGAAGCTGCACCATGCGCAAGGCTTTTTTATTCCTGAAATCGTAGTTACATGGCAGCTGTGTTTGGAATTTATACTGACTGAAAATTGGGAATCACGTCAAAGAAACAATTAGAAAGTAAGGATATACAATATGCAGAAGGGTTAGAGTCTGTCTGTGCCACCCAGTGAATGCCCGCAGGAGTTGTTGGTAGCAAACAACAAAATTGACCTTGCAGCAGGAGGCTTAGGCGGGGTTGATGGGCCGGGACTGACTTCATTGCCACTGTTAGAGGTATGCGTATGCTGTACTGGCTTTCTTGCGTTTTAGCCGTTAAATGCAGGCCTCCTTTGGGCTCGGGTATAAGCTTTCGCGATTGTTTTGCTGTATTCTGCCATGTATGCAGCGACTCGATCTGAGCTTTAACTCACTTCGCAGCCTAAAAAGTTTGGCAGCAGCACCACTTGGGAGCATTCGGGTACTGCAGTTGCGTGGAAATGGCTTGTCAAGGGTTGAGGGTCTTGGGACATGCTGCCGTCTAGAGGTGCTTGATCTTAGCGACAATCGGATCAGAAGAATCGATTCAGAAGCGTTTCAAGGAGCTACGGAGACTCTGCGTTGTTTGGTAATAGAGCGAAATGGGCTCAGGTACCTTTGCGAGCGCATCGCCTGCACGGCTGCCGCCACAACACAGCCTCGTTTCAATTGGGGCTTCGCTGTATCCCGCATACTCCGTATTAGGAGTACATTTCTTGTTTACTAATGCTTGCACAATTATAGTTCGTTTGGAAAGTAACATCAAGCAACCAACAAGCAGGGCAAGTTTCTGTGTAAACGATTCATCATGTTTGGTATTGCGTAGGTCATTGTGCGGGTTTCCATTCCTACCCAATCTGGAGGAGCTGCGAATAGCTCAAAATAGGATACCTGACTTCAGTCAGACAGAATACCTTGTTCAACTGCCCAAACTTAGGCAAATCGGGTAAGGGAATGTCGTTGCACAAGGCGATGCGGCAAGCTAGAAGTTCTTTATTTGACTGGGCGTGCATTAGCAACACCGGTGAAGCATTGACCTTTATACCGTGTATTTATGAAGCGACCACTTCGTCTATGTCCTGCCGTCAAAACCTCTGTTCTCTGTGCCCATTCGCACCCTGCTCATGTGGACTCCATCCTTTTGTTTTCCATGCTTGACCGAGCGCGTGCATGCCGTTTCTCCAGCGCGGTCTTTAATCTTTGTGTACTGCAGATTTCAGCAGAACCCTGCCTGTCAACGCCGTCAATGGCGTTCGGTGCTAGCGGAGCAGCTTCCCTACCTCGAGGCAATAGACGGAGAAATTGTATCACTCGAAGAGGTCCAAAGAAAGCTTCCCGTCGGGACCACGGAAGGGTTGCCGGCTGGAGAAGACCATGGGCCACCCCTGGCCGAAGCACCAAATGACGAGACAGACGCAGCAATGGGCACAATTCAGCAGCAGTCACCGCCAGAGTACCAAACCTTGCAGCAGCAACAGCAACTGCTGCTTTGCTATTCGGCAAAGACGTCTAAGTTCAGATCAGTAGTGCAGCAAAAGCCTGAAGCTGCCGCATGCGGCGCTGTCCCGAAAAGCAAGCCGCCGCCATCAGTACCGGAGTTGGTGGCGCTTAATCTCGGTGTAGTGGGTGTCGGCGCCCCTGGTATTTCGCCGAGCAGCGGTGGGGGATCCTCGTTATCACGGCGCGATCCTCCACCAGAGACTTCAGGTGTGAAGACAGATATCTAGTCTTCTTTTCGAATTTTAAACATTCGAGGCATTCATACATCACTGGAGTAGACCCTCTCAAAGACCAATAGGTGGAAACCTTAAACAGAGAACCGAGTAAGCGGGCCTAAATTTGCTCGACATTACCTTGTTTCTTTGATATACTTTTTCAGGGTTACACGCGCTCGGCGCTCAGAAAGGTGCCAGGGCCGCTAGCAGATATCTGCTGAAGGTTAACCGCTGTGGAGCTGGGGACGACCGCCAAATGCCCCCTCACGGTCCTGTTTGGGTGAAAGGAGATATCTGCAGCGTCGGTGTTAATAGGTACACCAGAAGCAGCAGCACCGACGTGTGTGGTATTCTCCCAAGCTGGTGCCCCCCAGCTGCTCCTTTTTTCTCCAATCTCCAACAACAAGAGTCACTAGACCCATCCAACGAAACAAGGGCACATCGTGCAGGTGAAACATCATACCCCTGGGGATCGCTACCTAACAATGGCAGTCCAGGCCCACAATTGCCTTCAATGCTTGAAGGGCTTTGCCTTCACGCAGATCGGGAACGGGGGCAAGCACAAGGCGGTCGATGCAATGCGAAGCTGAAAAAGCATAAGACTATAAGCGGCTGACCCAGCAAAACTTTATCAGAGAAAATGTTTTTTTTCGAGTTCAATCGTTATCATTACCCTAGTAGATCCAGGGGCAACGGCAAACGGGTACCCTATTTCACATCGGGGAGTGTGTATCTGCGCATAGAAGTAATGCATATTCAAACCGTTTTGAAAATCACTGCTCCTTGAGTAGCTAGAAAATCCGCTTGTTCGCTATGTAATGCTTAGCAATCAGTAAGAGCCCGAGTAAATTTATTTTAGTAACTTTACTTCTGCCTCCGAAGGGGCGCGGCCGATGCGCCAAAAAAAACCGGCTGCCTGTCATAGAAAAGGTCTTAGCATTCGCGCAGGAGCGTATCCTGATGCCGGTTTATTCGTCACGCTATTCTACGGCAAGTCTGGAGGCAGGCCTCCTTTGATTTGAACACGCTTGCAGCTTGGCTGCGGACTGGAGAAGCAGTGGAGATAAGCAGAGTTGTTGTGCGCTCTTACGATCAAGGCTCCCGAAAGGTAGACAGTGACGAATGCATTGTAGAGTATGTTGTCATTTGGCTCCTGAGTATCCTGATACTGACTAGTCATCACACGGATTCAGATCTTCCAAGTAGGACGGCTGCAACATGAGCAGAATCTGTGTAATTTTCTGTGCTTCGCCCGTTCGATGCACGAACGCATTTGTCCGTTGTGACAATAGACAGATCGCTAAATAACGTCAGAGTCGCCGTTATAGTGGTATTGTGTGAGCAGTGTGCAACCCACATGTGCAAATGCGGTGAACAAATGCAACAACAGCAGCCTGATATGGTATCCGGAGGAACCTCTGGAATATGCTAACTCGGCAGCACCCAAGCAAGCAGCTGTTACAAACTTCGCCCTGCATCTGGAAGCGCTGCCAAAACATGTTTCACCTGTTAGAGCGTCTGAATCAACCAAAAAGACCGACTAGAGGTAGACCTGAACAGCAACACATGTGTGGAGTTCCGCGGGGGAGCCAACATGGCAACAGCCGGTTGGCGTACCAGAAGAGTATTTACTAAAAAACTATTACAGGAAGAATAACTAGGCTTGGGAAAGCTTTGCAAGATTTCAGGGCAACCCAGATGTAGGAAAGTCGCATCATTATTTTCGAATGCTTGAAATAAAGGAGCTGCAGAAACAATGCAGTGCCTCTGTAGAGATAGAATAGCCTGCAGCCTGCTCACCTTGCAGAATCTGGCTTACGTAGTTACAGGGGCAGCCTGTAAAAGAATAAGGAACTCTGAGGCTCCAGTGCACCGCGTAGGATCTATTGGTGGTAAGTGGACACAAAAGCACACAAAAGGTCCGCTTGCAAATTGTTGGCGTGGCATACAGGTGTCTGTTTGAGAAAAGCAGTGTGTGAGTGTGTTGTAGCAGCAATAGGTGCTAGAGCAGAAAAGGAATTTTATAAAAATGTTCAAGTGAGTGCGCATGTTTACGAGATCCCTAATTTATAAAGTATAGAAAGTACAATGAATTACTAACCATATACCTTCTACACACACTGCCTTGCACAGGAGCGGTATGACAATTAATTGGGTATTTACCTTCCATCTGATTCGTTAGAAATCATTTCGGCCGGGGAGATGGAGTGTGTGTGTTGTGTACATGCAGTTGCTCCAGTCATATATGGTCCTCGCTGGAGAATTCAATGAGCGCAAGGTTGCCAGATGGTCGGCAGACACGGCAAACAGCAAGCGAAGCGGATACGGGGAACTATATCCACTCCATAGTTCAGTTATTGAAGCTGCGCTTCACGAAAGAAAAACGAGTGGAAGTGCACCAGAACATGGTGTAATATGCCTAGCCAATCGGGAAGTGAGCTTCTGTACAACTACGCGGAATAAAGACTTCGATCTATTTTCCACTATATAATCGTATGTACGGTGGAGCTCGCCGTTATTGATACTTCATACACGCTCAGCTGTTGTGACTATGTGCTAAAATTTAGTGACAGAGTGCATCGACCAGCGTTTCCATTCACCAGTGAAACTCGGCTCTAGAGCGAAGGCCAGAACAGAGAAATGCATGTAGTATACGGTTACTGTGGTGTAAGACACTCTATTGCAGGACACATTATCTACTTAAAATGTCAGGGCGAAAGCCTGTTGGCGCTCAGGTGGGTCCAAGCCCACAAAGGGTTCTGCTGGTCGGTTACTCGGTGAGTGCGCCTCTTCGAGGTTGCCCGTAGTGTAGGACCCAACATTTGTTCCGGGGAACAGAATACGCTTGCAAACAAAACTAAACCGAGAATTGAAGCACACAGCCGGTGCACTATATTGTCTGACATGTGTTGGGAGTCCATTGTATACGAGCAAACAAACATGCAGCTGGGCTAAGTGGGTCGGCAAGCTCCGCTATCAATATTTTCCGGGGAGGGCCAGGAAAGGAGTAGTACCGAAGCTTGGCGGTTCATATATTAACGACAGAACTTTTCATAGCTGGTGCACTGTTTCTCTCATATTGGCGGCGGTCGTCAAATTGCACCTCCACGTGCAAACTGCATGCTGATTTTACGACCATCGCGGGAAACTCTTTTTTACGTGCCAAGAAAGGAGTTTCCGGATCTAGAAATATTAGGGCTCTGGGGAACAGACTTCTCTCTCACCAGTGAGCTGCAAATACTAGCCTAGCCCCGTGGCTTTTGCCTCCACGGATAATACACTTGGAAACTGAACTCACTGAGTGATTATATCGTTAATGTCCGGAATCCCTTCACACGGAGCAGTAGCAAAAACTAGCACAAATGGAGGGACTACACGCCATTTATATTATTGATGAACGAATGTTCACTTTCTCTTTAGTCCTGAGCTCCGCTGTTCATTCTGTTCATTACAGACGTGTTAGCGTGTGGGGCCACGTGAGTTGACCCTTACTAAGTGAGTTTTCAATGAGTTTCTTAGTTAATAAGTATTAAGATGTACTGGGTTGGACCCCAAGTCAGCGTAACCTCACCGTGCAACAAGAAGTGTCGGCACATGCTGGACTGTCCCCTTGCTAGGCCCAGCCCCAGCAAGTTGGGCCGCCTGTGCCTGCGGGTGTGGGGACGGCAGAACTTAGTTTAACTTCTTTTGCTGCAAAACAATGTATGGAGAACATACACAGCCTCAGTAGAGTCTGCCCCACGCAGAGAGATAAGGAAGGCACGTCAAGCCGCTTGTAGTGGGTACCCACGGTGGTACCCCACAGACTGATGGCTTCCTTTACTGGCTATTAACTTATGCCTGAGTGAGATATGTCCTGATCCGGTTTACCTCAATATGTAATAAGGCAAGCTCAGTACTAAAGGGGGACTGATCGCTCGTTCACCAACAATATCCATGGGCAGGAGTCCCTCTATTTGTCTTAGTTCTTGGTACTCCATCGTCTGAGGGGATTCGGCACCTTAACGATAAAATCACAACGTAGGTTCTCCTTGCGATTGTGTCATCGTTGGGGGCAGAAGTCAAGGAGGCAGGCTACTCTTTCGTTGGTCACTGGTGCGAGCGACGTCCGTTCCCCCTGGCTGTTGGATCCCTAGAGCCCCAAACGCTCCTTCGTTGGCATACAAACAGGAGTTCCTCACAGGTACAGGCGAGCAACCCCGCCCTCGCTGCCCCAACTCGGCTATTGCTGAGGCTCAGCAGGCTCAAGATAAATTCCGACTCAGGGAAAAACAAGAGAACGAAGGGTGTAAGAGGGTTTTGTGCACTTTCTTTGAAGAACAAAATTTTCTCTTGACCTCACGTGTCCTGGTGTAGCGGCTTGAAACGCTACGGCTCGGAGAGACGAAGGGTCTACCATGTGTTGCACCAGCTTTCTGCGCTGCCACGACGCTCCGCCATCGAGTCAAAGCAATACATCCTTTTTTTTGTAATTAATAGCCAGGGGACTTATTGTGTAATTGCAAAGGAAGCGACAGTGAACAAATCCGCCTATGTACACGCGTCTTGTGATCGCAACGAGCGTGCAAACCGCTAGGTTGGCATTCTCCTGGTCATCGGAGTGAAAATTCACTATAGAGTTAAGCGAATAGCATCTTACCGCTTTTGCAAGCAGCTGCTTCTCCGCATGTGACTCCATCCAGTCTGCATGGGAAGCTTCATAAGGTTCCATCCGTTCGTAGTCGGCGATTAAGTGAAAACGAACCCTGCGCACCCCGTATTTCAACGCCTGTGTAAGGCGCCAGCTGAAGGACCTTTGCTGATGTTTTTTGAACTGTTACGTCGGACTTGCGTCCAGGTTAAGCGAGCACGTTGGCTCTGCTGGCATATCAGGCAGTTTGTATTGCTTTCCTGTGGAGGCGGAGGAGTAAACAATGCAGTGGAGCGAGGCAGTCAGGGATCCGCGAAGCAGTGCGAAACGAAGAGACAGGTGAGTGTGATATATACATGCTGTCTGGATATTTTAAAAGCATTTAGTGAATGCCAACGTGCATGGCCCTGTACTTGGCTTTCCCGTGACAACCGCTGACGATACCAGTACACAAAGCCAAAGGACATACATTCATAAGCCGAGTAGATAGGAGGCGAGAAAGAACTGGGGTAGTTTGCAGTCCCCCGAAAATCTCTCTCTCGCAGTCCACAGGCGCCCGGGCAAGAGAGCCCGAGAGTCTGGGGGCTACATAAGAAGGACCGGTGTAACTTGAGCTGCAACTGAGCTTTCCGCAAGTACGTTGCAAGTAAAACCCTTACGTAAGTGAAATGAAGCGTGCCTGGGTCCACGTACCAATATTATAGGGCACGGCGGAACACACTAAGGTAGCTTAGCATGCACCATACAAGGACACACCATTAGCTGGGTGAAAGCATGGCTCACGAATAACACAATACGCAACGGGAAATTGCCACGCTAGAAGTCTATCCCTCCACTGTACCGGCATTTCAAAATAACGCATTCCTAAGAACCCACAATCTGATAGGTGCTTCCAATGGGCCGACCAATACAAAATACCAGTCCGCTCATGCAGATATTGCTACAACGCTTAGAAGGCAATATTCTTCTGTGCCAAGAATTGGAAGAGTATAGCTAGGCATTTTAAAGGTGCTTCCCCTCCCCATTCCAACTGCAGCCCGACCTGATCTCTGTGCGGCACCACATTAGCTTAAAAACTGGCAACTCCGACCGACCGCTCATGATATATACGCAGTCAGCTATATATTTGCAGTCAGATTCGGTCTCCCTTCTTGTCAAGCTACTTCTGGATTACACACGCGTCCATTTCTTTCCGTCAAACTGGGAAGCCATGCGAACACTTCAACTGTGGGGAGAGTCCTTGCTGCATCATCCCGACGCAGCCGGAGCTTCACACTCGGATTGAGCCTTCGACGACTGGTCATTGCCGGCGTCAGGGTGAAACGCTCCACGGTGTCTTGGAGAAACGTGTCAAAAAAGCTGGTGAAACTCGGTGATTACCGTATCCTTTGATCTTGTTATTGACAACCCTGGTTCAATTCAATCGGTTGGGCAACTTACCTGGTCACCGATTGTCAGTTTCTGACAGGCTATAACAGCTTTTAGTACTGGCCAGGAGTTCTTCTCATACAAACTTCATCCGCATTCAGCCGGCGTATATTAACTGTCTAATGCCTATCTTCAGAATAGCCACATCTATAGTTCTACTGGGGGCTGAATTTAGTGACCAACCAGATTTTGCGCCCAGGAAAAATTTCAAATTCTGCATTCCATCAGATAGAAATAGTGTGATGCTGTCACTGCGATGTTCCACCTAAGGGTAATTTGGGAGTAGACGCATCGCCAATCATTGAACCGCTTCACCCTAAGACTTGGTGAACAGGATGGAGTGGCAACCGACAGAAATCGCTGGAAAGGCGGAATGGAGCTAATGAGAAGGCTGTCAGTCGTTCTGTCGTGCTATTTGCGCAAACCCAGTGCTTTTTGAACCCTGACTGGCCGGTGGGCAGCTTCCGTCCAAATGCCGCTGCGGTCTCGCCGTTCTCATCGGGTGACAGTGTTAATCCTAAAGTTGTAACTCTTGCTGTTATAAACCGGTAAGAGTAATTCTACAGCTGCTGCAAATACAGACTCGTGTTGTCCGAAGTCACAAATCGCCATGAGACCCCCACCGAACTGCGTCCAGTTGCTGAGGGGAATGCAACCGGCCCAAGGAAGGCGCCGCCTGCTCTATTAAACTAGAAGGAGCGCACATATACCCAGAATGCAGGTTCGCATATTACCTAAACATCAGACGATAAATTAACCGTTAATCAGCAGTTAGTGGGGAGCCTGCACAGTGACCGTTGAACCGTTGGAGCGGACAGCAGAACGGCAGCAGCCCGGCGGTGAGCCTGTCCGCTTACCGCTGGGCTATTGCTGTGGGCAGTAGTCCGTTGAAAGCCCAACAGGGTTGAGCGCCATTTTACAGGGGTTGGAAAAGGTGATGGAGAGAAGTATAATTAAGAAGCGGACAAACAGAAGCACACTAGAAGAACTCAAATGGGCAGAGCAGGGGAAGATTCCATGGAAGGGGATAGAAGAAAAAAAGGAAAAAGCAATGCAGGCCAGGAGGGGAAACCCGGGGCAGTTCCTAAGCCGGGCACGTCCATGCCGGAGGCGAAAGGGTGTACACTGCAGGGACGAGCAGGAAATCGCCTAAATGACGAGAAGACTGACAAGAAATAACAGAACGAACAAAACGCAAAACTGTGAATATGATGTATTTGTGTCTTTTGTGAGAAACAATACGGCGGTCATGGATGTGAGTGTGGGTGTGGGTGTAAGCCCAACCAAGTTACAGAGGCAGCTTCTTGTGCAGTGGGTCACGTGAACAGCGAGCTCAGGTAGGTTGCAATTCCTGCCCTGCCAGCCTTCTTGCCCCAACGCGCTTGCTGCATTGAGGCTGCACTGAGGAGTGGCAGTGAGGCTTCTGGGAATTTCTTGCAGGGGCGCAAAGTTGACAATTGACAGTTGGTCCCAAGGGAAGCAAAACTGTAAATGCTCTTCCCGTCGGCGAAAACCGCGATGTATTTTGTGGGAATCAGTGGCCTCTGAGTTTCTCCGTTTGGTAACGCCAAAGGCATGCATGGGGGTTAGTAGAGTTTTACTAATGTATTACAAACATAGCATGCACTTTCTAGAATAGAGTATCTGTCGCATCTACGACGAGAAGGAACTCAATGTCAGCTATTCATAGCATAGACTATCAAATATAGAGCAGCCTGCGGCAGCACCAGCCTTATCGGGAGAGGCTTTAGCAGGGCCTCACTTATTTTACTCAGCGGCTAGGGTGGAAGCGGTAGGAGGGACAAAACGTCTGGTAAAAGCGCCAATTGACACAGAGATATATATTTATGGTGGATTGATGTAATTAGCGAAAACCACGAGGGTTCGCACCCGTATGTAAGGCCTGTGACGCAAAGGGGCGCATCGGGCAGAGGCAATGCGCTTTTCTTCTGCGACGAGAAGGAACTCAATCTCAGCTATTCATAGCGTGGACTATCAAATATAGAGCAGCCTGCTGCAGCAACAGCGTTATGGGGAGAGGCTCTAGCAGGGCGTTATTTATTTTACTCAGCGGCTAGGGTGGAAACGTTAGGAGGCTGCCGGGAACAGTGCACCCTAGTCCTTATGAGCAACGTTTAACGAGTAGCTTAAAAAATTTCCTAGATAATCTCGAGCATCTCAGGATGCCGTTACAACACCTTCTTAGTAAACGCAAGTATTCAAATCCAATGCACACTGAAATTAGTAAAAAAAAGCGCTTCGGAGAAATCTGTCGCATAAAGCGGATAACCGTGCCCAGTTTTCACCCTGCCATATGCTTGGATTGTTTTCGCACCCGGCGCTCCGCTCAGGAGAGACGGTCGGTTGTAGCCAGAAAGATTGGAAAAATGCAGCGAATAACTGTCAGCTAGCCAAATGGAAGTGTTCTGAGTAAAAACCTGAAAAGCGGACAGAAGACTGCATGCATGAGAAAGCCCATGTTCTGGGGCGACCTCTGCTGCAGGACTGTACTGCATCAAGGCTGGCATCTTTGCAGATGCATAGCGGCTTGTGCGGGACGGCTTATATGGATGAAAGTCTGTTGATTGCGCCAGGCTTTGCTGGATTACGCTAACTATTACTGGCACGTGCGTGTACTAAAGCGTGTGGTTAACATATAGCTGTCTATATTTATCGTGCTGAAGCATTCACGAATTCTGACCATTGTTTCGCGTCTGGCAACACTATCTAGATGGCTTATGGCGGCATTCAGTGATATGGGCTGCGCTGTTGGGAGCCCTCCATGGCAATCTGCACCGGCAGGCTAGGAAAATTACACCAATAGAAAGTTAACGCACCGGAACAGTTCGGGTAGTCGCGGGTAAAAGAACTTGCCCTTGGTCTGATGAAGAATGATATAGCTTTTTGCAGCTACTTTGATCCTCACGCTGCCGGTTTCAAAGCATATTGATTACCCCGGCTAGGGAGACCCAATAGAGGGTTTTGATATTTGTTTTGAGGAGGGTGTCGAAGCAATCTTTGTCTTGTAGGTGTGGCGTATTGTGGAAGAGCGGGCCTTCGGTTTGTGCTAAAGCTGGTTTGTCATAAGAAAGCGTACTTTTTCTGAACCGCCATTCGCTAAGGATTTCAGTTTCTTTCACTGGCTGTGCGTATTAGCATGTCAATCCTCAGACCATGTTATGCTGCCGTAAAAGTATTGAATCGTGGAGTTCACTACGGTTGTGTGCTATATTGTTCGCAAGGCGCTCCGACGAGTAATGATCATTTGAAATTCTCGCAGACAATGTTGGCCAGTAGGGATTCAACACGAGCCACGATTGTTTGGAGGAAAAAAAATATTGACGCAGCATGAACTAGCTAGGTAAAATACTCCTGGCCAACAGTGAACTGTGGTCGCCTCTGTTTGCACTTTTGTTGTCTGGAATGCAGTATTTTGGCGCGCAGATGCCCTTTCAATAATTTAGCTTAGATCTTGGAATAGTCGGCAACTGCCAGTGTTGCTTGTAGCCTCTTGGAGGGAGTCGACGAACCGGGAAACCGCTAACCTACTGAATTTACAGAAATCTGCAAAAGTGCAAGGTGTACCCGGGTAATATGCGAGTTTAGCGAATATGTGGGAAAGGCTTTTTAGCAACTGCCTGCACGGCGACCAAGAAATCATGTATCCATTGGATAGTTCATACTAGCAGAAAATTTACTTTTAAAACAAATTTTGCATACGATAGTGGAGAGCTGTCAACGGCCCTTTCTGTCAATAAATCCCCATAAAGACACAGGGCTAGAAGGACGAATAAAATGCTTTCAGAACTTTCACAGAACCCAGAAAAAGCTCAATGAGTTTTTTCAATGATTTCCCTCTTTCATGGCTTTGCACACTGCCGTAGTTGCGTGCGTGTTGTGTTTGAAGTGAAATGTGTTAGATATTTAAGCCGTGCGCGAACGCGTTTGCGGCAATTGCGAGCAAAGAAAATATTCTAGTGCAAAGCGAATGCGCAGCAAGGAGAAGGCTGAATGCTGAAAACACTCGATATAAGCTGATAGATAGGCAATCACTGTCGGGGATTCACCCTATACGCCCGTACAAAACCTGGTCCTTTTTTAGCCTTATGAGATTTGGTGTACTGGGGAGGAAATAATATGCAAGGAAAGCGTCGCTTTCAGCTGTCACGAACATACTGTCTTCGGCTGACTTGAACACTACATGCATATCGAGGATTTTCTACAATGCGCTTTTTACGAGATCACTAGACGATTCCTTTCCTCGATTTTATGCTGAGCGGGGTTTTCGGGTTAGATATTATCATGAGCAAAGAAGGTGACAAAGATTATGAAAGCGCGTTTTTGAGAAAACTCTCAGAAGAAAGGGGTAATGACTAACTCAATATGCTTTTTATTCATTTTGCTCTCCACGCCGTAAAGGGGTCTGGCTTCTGCTTGTGTAACGTTCTTGGCGTGAAATGGCAAACATTTGTTCGCCGGTGCAACACACTCATACTCCCCATCACCAATATAGAAAAAAACTCAAAGGAAAGCGAATCTGAAGCAAAGCAAGCTCCGAACCCTGAATGTGCTTGATATGAGTAAAAGAACCAAATACGAGATGCTCAGCAGGGTTTTGACGCCTTGCGGTTGTACCTTTCTTGATCTATCATCCAGCGTAATGAAACCCGGCTCGTAGAAATAAAGTTAGCATCCAACGGTGTTTCTCACCAATCGCAGATTTTGCTTTTCTTTTCGCTTTTGGCCCCCTTCTGCGCTAAATGCATACGCAAGCCCTCCGATTTTGCATTTCCAATTACGAAAAATGCGGTTTTTAGCACATAGCTACAACATTATTTTTTTGCTCCTTTTGTGGCATGAACCCTGGGGCTGGTGATTGGGCCCCAGCATGGCGACTTCCTTTACACACTTATTCGAGCCTAGGGAGCGATTGCTTATTTACCGCTTGATATCCAGTTTTACAGCTGCATTATGTGCTGTTTCCTGAGTGAGGCTACAACCACATGATGTGCTTCTTCTCAACCGACCAAATTTTGCGGATCGCTTACCTTCTGGCGCGCTCCTTTTTACTTTCTGTTTCGTCGTTTTGGTGCTCTTTGCCTATCGCTACTCTCATGCATTAACACTGGGAACAACACTGAAGCAAACGTTTGGTTGTTGTACCGCCGTGAGGCCGTAAACCTTCGACGGGCAACTAAAACTTTAGAGGAGTTCGGCTGCCGGCCGTTGCTCATCGCGAGCCCGACAGATACCCAGCACTAATCACTGTTTAAGCAGCTTTATTTTTGTGGCGACACGAAACAGCCTCCGTGATATTCTTTGTTTTGGGTAATTTGAATGTTGAATTTATTATGCGTCAAAAAGGTTTATGCAACCTCGATAAATTTCCGAAAATCCCATGTGGTGCCAGTCAAACCAGGGTGCACATTTTTCTGGCCCCGACATGAGCCTGCAAACACTAGCACAATCGCTGAACCGCTCTCATACGTTTAGTTGTATTCCTCGCCCACCACGTCAACCTTTTATCCACTGTTGAGGGCAGAAAAAAAATCGGTAAATCCGCGAAATCCCAAAATACCTTATGCAGAATCGCATTGCTCTAACGGGTAAAGCGAAGACAAGCAGTGCTCAAGAAAACGTGCCAATTTCTGGTATCTGGCAAACACTGCGGAAAATGCACGTCGCTGTTTCAATTTGAATACCTTCAGCGCAAATGCAAAGTTAGTTCAGCTAGTATTTCAACTCCCTCATTACGAGGGTTCCGTTTAGTCGAAGCTCTTGTGCCTGGCAAAATGCTTGAAAATCCGGGCTTCCCCTACAGCTGTCAACATTCTTAATCCCGCACTCATGCGAAATAGTACTCCCGGTCTTTCATTTTACCTTAGAGTGTTAATCCTGTGTGGACCATGCCGGATACTTAAAGTATTCAGGCGTATGTATGACCCATCGACTTAAAAGAAGGACCACTCTTGTCAGCAGAATCTGAATATGTGTCGGCTTACTGTAAAGTGCGGAAGAATCGCCCTCACGATAAAGGAATTGCTGACTCGCACATGCAATTATGTGTGGAACGGGATTTAAAAGCTCAGCCACCATTTCCACCAATTTTGAGAACGTCCGGGTAGGCGCATACGCTTAGTGGTTCTTGCCGCAGGCGACAGATTAAAAAACGGGAGAAAACGCTTTTTCTGCCCCACATAAGCCATATTATATATTTTTTCAAACCAATGCTGAGCTTATGCTCTCTACCACGAAGGATGAGCGCACGCAAATAAGCCCACTGTTTTTGTGGAATCATGTTTCGCTGTAAAACATTCTGCTGTTGAAATGCAAACCAGGAGACTACAAGAGTATACCATTTATTGGGGTTTATGCAATAAAGACAGCATGTATAAAAACAGCTAGGGACCCACGTTTTTTCCTTCAAAGGAGGGAGAAACCTATGCCCGCCCATTAACGGGAGCGCAAAAGTTTTAGAGCCATGTTGCTGTCGCTTCCCTCCTTTAACAACCTATTTTCACGTGCATATATTGTCTGAGCCTACAGCTGAATTCCCTATCCCGGGGCCGTTGATAAATTGCCGCAACTAACCAGGAGCGCAGGCGTGTGAAGTTACCCGCCGAGCACTTTTTACGACCTTCCGCTCTGTCACTTTGCCCCCCAGCACGGTCTTATGCAGCCTGCCATCACCGCCCATACAGGTATTGCTTTGCCGGAGCACTCATTTCCGCCATTTATCTACGGCAGGCAACCAATGTGAAGCATAAAGGCATATCCGATGTATCAGCACCCCCGTGCAAAACCGGCATGGTTTGCCGAAATGCGCCCTTCCGAACTTTTTGTACCGTATGGGGATATTGAGCAGCACGCACTCAGCTCACTCCGGGTTTATATCCTTGTAAATGGTGGCGGGGCACGGGGGTCCATAATTCGGCTTGCTCTCCTGGCACAATTATTCGCCAGGACTCGCCACCGGGGTTAGAGCACGACCCCTTCATCTTAGCTGGCTGTCTACTAACGGCCTTACAAAGATTTACGGCAGCATTGCATATTCCTCGTCTATATCTGAGCACTGGAGACTTCAGCGGGTGTCCTCTCTCAGCAGGCTGCCAAACGGCTTTGGGCGAGGACTCGAAATATATACATCTCAACCGTGAAATATTATTGCTCAATGCCGCAAAAGCAGCACCGGTACACGTAGGGCGAAGGTGGGAACCTCCGCAGCATGACAATTTTTGCCACAGGCTCTCAAAAGCTAACCTGCTTGTCCGGCGAGTAGTCGTTTCATCCGTATCCAGCCCTAGCTAGCCGTCGTTGAGGTGACAACAGCCGACACTCTAGCCACATTCCCTACTTCACCTTAGAAATGGCCTTCACTAGCCGAAGTCCTGTATTGCAGTTTTCTGTGGTGCAATATACTCCGAACTATCGCCCCCCCCCTTTGATTCTGACTGATTGGTCTTCTCTACAGGAGAGCGGAAATTTCCTTTCCACTGAGCAGAGCCCAGTTAGCGGTCTGGACAGCAAAGCTCTGAGCTCAGTCTCTGCAACAATTCTTTGGGTGGGGGTAACTGAATTCGTTAGGCCCCTCAACCTGCCAGAGAATACAGTGCCTCATAGGGCTGGCACCCGTTAGGCACCTCAACAGGGCGGTCAGCACCGCCTGTCATTCTACTAATGTAGTAAGCGAATAAGTCCTCAGTTCTGCTTATTTTCCTTGTGGGACACGAATTAAAAATGCGCAAGGTTGCACATGAGATTCAAGCCTGCGGTGACTTTCCGTATTATAGCGCCTTGACTATTGCTATGTGCTAGAAGCACTACCGACGATACTACAGCGCGCAGAGTCACCGCTTTTTTAATCACGGCAAACAATGCTGACCTCAGTCCGCCGCGCTCATCGTGTTTGTAACAAACGTGTCACCGTGTAGGGGGATATGGGTTGAGACCCACTAGAGTACATTTGCAAGTCAACCAACAAATGGCAGCACATCCTGGACGCTCCCTTTTCCAGCCCCACCCCCAGCACGTGGGGCAGCTGCTCCAGGGAATATGGGAACGGCAGAACATTCCTTTCCTTATAAACCAATTATGGTATTATTATGAGCTTTTGCATCAATTGATTTTAATGAAAAATGATATAGCCGTAACATCATCTTCCGTATCAGGAATACTTAGGCCGACACCAAAACGAGGAAAGAACATCATGCCTTTGCAGTGATGACCAACAATTGAGGCCCGCACACGGATACCTCTCTCAAATGGCTGTTAACTTATGCAAGAGCGAGATATTCATAACTTAGGAACTAGGTGTATCACAATATGCTGTAATCCGTCCCCAGGTCTAAGGAGGGATTCACCGTTCTTTCGCTAACAATCCCCATGCCGTACATTCGCTCTACTGCTTCTTGTTTTTGCTACACTATCGTGTGATGGGAATGGAAGATTTAACCACAAAGTCAGTATGTGGGTTTTGTCTGTGGTGCTGTTACCCTTCGGAACCCCACTCGCATAGCATGGCTGGTCCTTGTTGCTCACTGCAGAGAGCTGTCCATCCCCGAGAGCCCTCTGATCCCCACAGGGCCAAAATCTGTTTTGTTGGATAGCAAAGAGAAGTTTTTCACGCCGTGCACGCATGTGAACGTAATAATTTTCGCCTACCGCTTTTGAATATGAATTCCCTACCCGGAAGGCGTCGCACCATACATATTACTTCTTATTTAAGCTTCCTAACACCGATCCGAATTTTTCCCGCGTGTATCTGATTGGGGGTAAGCTGCGTATCCGAGTTTTGAGATAGACATATGAGGTGTACGCTGGGCTCTAGCACTTGACACCGGGACAGCTGGTCGCCAACTAAACCCAGTACGCGAAATCCTGAGAGAGGCGTTTTTACACCAAAGAGAACGCGAACATCCGTCGTGTGGGTCTATTAGGCACCATGGCAGGCCTGTCCTCAGATACGGAGAATAGGGTTTCCGTTTTTCCAACCCATCCCTTACAAAATCCACCTCTTTTGGAGCTAATGCTCCCAGTCTTCACTGCCACCATATTGCCGGCAAAACGTCTTCCCAGTACCAACACCAAGACCATTTTTCCCTAGCGGGTAGGCGATAGCCGCAGATACTTCTCTGCAGCTAATCGTATCGTTCATGAGGACAGCATCATGGCCGGCAGTGGCTGTCGCTACCGGTTGGTTCTGCGGATCCAGCGCAGCACATCCTGCACACGCTAGGGAATCACCGATTCTCGGCTCAGATAACCATTGGGCTCCCCTCTGTGCCAGAACAGGCACCTACTTTCTAACCGCCTCGTGGCAACAAACTCACAGGATTGTGTTGGCACATACCTAATCCACCAACGCTTGCCACAAGACGCAGCTCGAAAATGTCGGTCAGCTGCGAGAATAGGCCTGCTGAACCATCATGTTTCTTGTCCGGCAGTCAGACCCTGGCGCGCACCAGCAGTCGACTAATCGTGTTAGGAAGCAGCGGAATACTTTTAGTTGCTGCTCTGCCATGCTAGTGTGCAGTATTTTGGCAGCGGCTTCCGCTTCTCGGTGATGCTTGAAGATGACGATGCTCCACCTCCAGCAAACGGTATGTTAGAGATTTCTTAATTCCCCGTTAGGAACTCTTAGTTTTATGCAATGTTCTAGATAGTGCGGCTAGGGTTACATTAATAGATCGAAGGACGAAAGGCCTTCACATGCATACCAAGGGTTCAGAGCACTTTGCAACTGCAGCAAAGCTGGACCCTCCCCCTACATCACAATCGCGGCACACAGATGGCGCTGAAACAAAGCTGTCATCCGGAGTCTCCCGCAACCATGAGGGGAGGCCCACCGGTCACGCGTGAACCACCCATGTACGGACGAGCTCCTCGGGAACCGCCGTAAGCAGGCCGGAGTAGGCGGCCAACTCCAGAGATGATCCCACGTGCTTGCAAGCCCCGTGTGCGCCTGCCTATCAAACCGAATGTCAGCCAGAGAAAGACAACCAGGTTACAATTAAAACTTCGCTCGATTACCATATGTAATAGTTCACCAACACGGATACGCTTGAGCAGGTGATCGCGCAGGACACTCCGAGGCCATCTAAAGTATTCCTGCATAGCGCAGTCCCGGAATAGAAGGTTGTGGGGTTTAGGATTGTGGGGGTGGTTGTGGGGTTTAGGGTTGTGGGGGTGGTAATATGCGGGTGGGGTTGCTTGTCTTAGTATTTGTTTTTTTTCTAGTTGGATTCTGTTCTATTGTATTGTATTTTGTATTGTATTGTATTGTATAATACCTGAATAGATAAAGACGGAACTCCTTCCACGTGAAGGCGGAATTCGGCACCAGAGGCAAACTTTGTACGTTTGTCGATAGGCAGTCGACTGCGACCGTCAATTTGTCCACTTAAGACAGTTAGCCAGTGTTTTATACACTGGTGAACCAGCAGTGACGTCGGGGTGCCACCAGCGTCTATCGTTTATCTCGAGAAGCATGCAAGTCATATGCGCCCTAAAGGGCAACATACGGGGACCTCTCTGTAGACTGCATGTCCCCTGGCCTCGGTGGATTAAGCCCGCTTTCAACATCATGTTTCTAGAGAGGGGCCCTCACTGCTTCCCCTTGCAGCATGCCTGCGCCTGCTGGTTAGTGCGGGAAACATAGGCCTTCCAAGAAGGAACTCCGCCTTAAAGCCCGGTTTACTCAACGTCTTCCGTACCCTACCTTTTACACTAGCGCTTGCGGTAGTCGGAAGGGTTGAAGACTGGCGGAACACAGGCGGTGCATGGTCGCCGCTGCGCTGGTTGTTACGCGGAAACGAATGCTGCCCTGTGATGTGCTGCTTAGCTGGGTTGCACTCAACCTGCTCTAATTAGATGGATAAACAGAGCATGGTTTCACGAACCTGGAACAGCATCCCCTGTTGCACAAAAACTTGCGCTCGCCAAAAGCAGCCCGCTCATCATCTCTCGCCCGCCCCGCTGGCTTCAACGTGCAATAGTTCAACTGCACAAGACAGGAGCAGACCATCACCGGAACGCTTTTCCTTACATGTTGCATGGAGCGGTATATTATCCAGCTGATCGCCTTTCCTAGTGGGAAGGGCATCCAGGAGATCATGTAAGATGGGACTCCTGCCCCAGTAGGCACCTCCACTGCTGGAGGCTTGTGAACACCAACCATTTCCATCAGTTTTCACTCAACAGCTAGTTCCCCGAAAACAACAAAACCATGTTGCATTCAGGTGTGACGTATCCACGCCAATTACGGTTGCGGGCTGGACGTCGTCAGCAGCCACCGAAAGTGTGAACCCCGATGAGGAGTGTGGCATTTCGGAATTACAGCCCGGTTGGAGGACACGCTTTGCCACCGCTCGCTGAAATTCCCTTCAGTCTGTCCGGCCGCCTGCGTGGAGGCTAAGAGACGCTTACGCACACTGCCACCCTCTGAAGCCCAGGTGAAGTCCCGAACAATAGTACCTGGTACATTGAAGTGTGGACTGTTGGTTAGTCGCAGAAGAAAGTGGCTTACCCCACCAGTCCGCTATCTGTGTGTAAGGCCTCCGAACGATCATTGTTGGCTGCTTACTGCAACGCCCGTCGGCGTTAGGCATGCCCTGCTGCTATCACCAACTTAATTCCAACATATTAAAGCTAGGAATATCACATACCACGTCTCCACTGTCCTTCCAGAGCCAGCTAGCCGCCGTTAAGCCCTGTACCGCGCTCCACAAGGAAGCAGGAGAGAATAATGAAAATAAACTTAGATCAGGTAGGCTTCGGAGGTATTGCCAATATAATAATCACCCCTAGGTGGTTGTCCGTACAGCTCCTACGAACGTCACCTGAAGCACAGCCAGCCTAAGACTCCTGCAAACGCCCTACGTGTGAGAAACATCTCTTTGCTTGCCAGCAAAGAGAGCTTGGGGCTCTGGGGATCTCAGGGCG
>HG712792.1:125911-150507 GCA_000499725.1 Eimeria brunetti | reverse complement strand
TATATATATATATATATATATATATATATATATATATATATATACATATATATATATGTACATATATATAAATCCGTCTCATTTAACTGTCTCCCTTCAACTGTCTCCTTTTACCTGTCTCCTTTCATATATATATATGTATATATATGTATATATATATATATATATATATAGATATATATATATATATATCATAAAGGGGGCTCCTCATTGTTAAACATGTAAATTTTATATTTACACTAAAACTGTAAAAAGACAAAAAAAAACAAAAATAGCAAGAACAAGGACAAGAACAGAACAGAACAAAAAAATAAAATAATAAAATAATAAAATAAAATAAAGTAGAAAGCACCTTATAGAGAGGGGGCCCCCTGTTAGTAAGGAGGAAAATCCTGTATAGCGCGGATATTGCTAATTTTTATTCGTTTTTTTTTCTTTTTTCTTTCTATTTACTTTAATTTAATTAGTTTAATTCAGTTGAATTAACAGTATTAAATATTATCTAGTATTATTTGATATATTTTGTTTTTTTAGTCTAACCAAAGAAAGCCCCTTAGAAAGAAACCTGCGGGAGGCCGTAAGCGATAAGAACTGGGGCTGCCCGACTTCGCTTTTGGCGGAAATTGCAAGGGCCTCTCACAACTTGTAAGTTTATTTATTTTATTTTATTTTATTGTATTTTATTTTATTTTATTCTATTATTTTATTATTTTATTTTCTTCTTCTGTTTCTGTTCTTGTCCTTGTTATTCCTATTTTTGTTTTTTTTGTTTTTTTGAATTTTTTTGGTTTTTTGTGGCTTTTCTCGCCCTTGCTCTGTTTCTTACTCTTCTTTATCCTTAATTTCTGTTTTTATTTTTCTTTTTTGTTTTTTATTCTTTTTATTACTGTTTATATATATATACATAAGTATATATTCTTTATATTATTTTGTATGATTATTACTTGTTTATGTATCTATTATATATTGTATGTTGTGTATGATTAGTATTTGTTTATGCATATATTCCATATAAATGTACTTATTTATAAATATTAATATAATGTATATATATTATTCTTTTTTGGAACTGTTTATATACACATATATTCTTTATATTATTTTGTATGATTGTTACTTGTTAATGTATATATTAATATTATATGATTAGTATTTGTTTATGCATATATTCCATATAAATATATATATTTATAAATATTAATATAATGTATATATATATATTTGTATATATATGTATAAACCCTAAACCCTAACATCAAAGACCAAAACACCACCCGATTATTTTCTGTCTTTCTCCTTTTCCTTGCATTGTATTCCTTTATTTCCTCTTTTATTTATTTTTCTTCTTTTCTATTTCTGACCTGCCTATACACCCCAGCGTCGATTTTCCAATCATTTCGCGGGCTCTATGGGCTGCCATCTCAGAGGCCCCCAAAAGATGGAGAAAAATCTTCAAGGTAGCCAAACCCTAAACCCTAAACCCTAATCTCTAAACCCTAAAACCCTAGAGCCCTAGACCCTAGAGCTTTAAACCCTAACACTCTAAACCCTAGACCGTAAAGTCTTCCCCTAAACCTCTCTAAACCCTAAAGCCTTAGCTTAAACCCTAAACCCTAAAGTCTTACCCTAAACCCTAAACCCTTCAACAGGAGGGTTGTAGCAGATTGTGCATATAATGCATTACTATTATGTTATATATATATTATATATATTCTAGTTTATAGAATATATAAAGTATATACTATATAGCATAAGGATAAAGAGACATAAATAATATATACATCTATAAAGAGAATAGGAAGCCGAAACAAATGGCGAAAAGACCAGAAAAAGTATCTACATTTACATCACACCTCCGTCTGTATTATATATATATATTATATATATTATTATGTATATATTTATTTACATACTTCTTTATTTGGTTCTTTTCTTTTAGGGTTTAACGATGCTGGAGTATTTGCTTAAAAACGGGGTGGAGAGATTTGCAGAAGAAGCTAGAGATAGAAGTTTTTTGCTGAAATCTTTGCAAACTTTTAACTGGCAAGAAGAGGGAAGGGATAAAGGGGCTGGAAGTAAGGCATTTCCCCCTTTTTAATCCATTTATGCCCCTTTTAAATCCATTTATGCCCCTTTTCCAATTCTTTTCCGCCTTTATAGCCCTTGCTTCTTTGGTCTTTAATTTTATTCAGTGGGAGAAAAAACGGGGGGGTTATATATGCAATTTTCGGGTTTATATATATATAATATATATATATAAACATAATATGTTACGCATATATAATGTATATGTATAGAACATATTTAATTTATATTAAATATGTTATATATATATAATGTATATATGGAACATATCTAATTTATATTAAATACGTTATATTTAATATATATGTAGAACATATTCAATTTATATTAAATATGTTATATATATAATATATATAATATATTTAATTTATATTAGTATGTTATATATATAAACATATTTAATATAAATATAGCATCTATGCAGTATACATACAACAATATAAATAATAAAATTTGTCTCCTTACTGTCTCCTTTGGGTGTCTCCTTTCGCCGCTCTTCCTTTAAAGCTTCCCTTTACGCCTAAACGCTAAAGCAGCAGCAGCAGCAGCAACAGCAGCAGCAGCAGCAGCAGCAGCAGCAGCAGCAGGATGTGTTGTGTGCGTTTTTTGAGTTCGAGAGAAAGCAAGCATTTGTACGAATTTGGTATTTGATGCTGCTGAATTAAAAGCAGCAAGAGAAGCAGCAGCGAAAAACAGAGACAAATATATAGGCATTTCTTCTGCTTCTTCTCTTGGCCACAGAAGCAGCAGCAGCAGCAGCAGCAACAGTAGCAGCAGCAGCAGCAGCAGCAGGGGACATGCGCCACCTGTTGGCTTTGGAAGCAATACCAAACCCCCCCCCGCGCAAAGAGAGATGTAAGCAGAGAGTAAAAAACTCAAAACCCTAAACCCTAAACCCTAGTCCTATGCCGTAAAAATCTCAAAACCCCAAACCCTAATCCTAAACCCTAAAGCCCTTAAAACCCTAGGGCTCGACGCTAAACCCTCAACGGTATACTCGCCGTGCATCTGCCGCTCTCCAGAGTTTAGGCTTTAGGGTTAAGGGCTTAGGGTTTAGGGTTTGGGGCCAAGGGTTTGGGCTTCGGGGTTTGGGGTTTAGGGTTTAGGGTTTAGGGTTTAGGGTTTGCGTCTGCAGCAGCAGGAATGATTCTAGGGGCCCTTCTGCAGTTTCTTCTCGCGCTGCTCCAACAAAAGAAAAATCTGAAGGGGCAGGAAAGAAGGGGCAGCGATCGAGCAGCAAAACATCGGGGCCGAAATCTCCGGTGTACGTACACCTCAAATGCATGCATTTGCATTTGCATGCATGCATGCAATGATGGGTGTTCTTTTTCACTATTGTTGCAGTTTGTTCTTCTATTTCTCATTTCAATCAGAAACCACAGAGGGCAGCTTCAGTTACTGCTTTAGGGTTTAGGGTTTAGGTGCCCCTGCTGCTGCTGCTGCTGCTGCTGTGGGGTGTACAGGCAGCAGGCAGATTTGCTAGGGTTTGACAGCCCGCCCATTAAGCAGCAGCAAGAGCCTTCGCCCTTCGCTTCAGGTGATTGCTGTTTCTATCGGACTTCTGTGGGGCTGCATGCATGCATGCATGCATGCAGCCCCATATCCATGCATGCATGCATTTATGCAAATAATAATGCATGCATTTATGCATGCATTTATGCAAATAATAATGCATGCGCATGCATGCATAAATGCATGCATGCGCATGCATTCGGATTTGTGAACTGAAATAAAATCTGGTGGGTGTCAATGCATGCAGGGACGAGCGTTTGGGGGGAGCCAGCAGGTGAAGCAGCCAGCAGCAGCAGCAGCAGCAGCAGCAGCAGCAGCGGCGGCTTGACTGGGTTCGTGCTGCCTCCCCCTCCAGGGTCAGCCCCTGCCAGCAGCAGCAACAGCGCAGGCAGGGGCGCTGCAGGCAGCAGCAGCAGCAGCAGCAGCAGCATGGGCCCCACAGGCAGCAGCGATGATTTCTTTGGAGGTTTTCAAGCAGCTGTTCCTGCAGCTGCTGCTGCTGCACCAGCAGCAGGGCCACTAGCAGCAAGCAGCAACAGCCTCGATGCTGTTGCTGCTGCGTTTGCTGCTCCCGCAGCCACTGCTGCTGCACCCCAGTGGACCAATGGTTAGTCCCCTTCACAACAGCTAGCCGCTGCACCAGCAGCAGCTGCTGCTGCTGCTGCTGTTGCTGCTTCAGTTGCACCGCCTTTAATCCATTCCTCCCCCCGGTGTCTTGTCGAGTTTTTTACCTGCCATCTTTGCTGCTGCTACTGTTGCTGCTGCTGCTACTGCTACTGCTGCTGCTGCTGCTGCTGCTTGTGGGCTCAGGGGCTGCAGGAGTTGGTGGCGGTGCTGCTGCTTCTCTTGGAGGGTTCAGCGGCTTTCAGTCGACGCCAGCGGGTGAGGCAAACAGCAGCAGCAGCAGCAGCAGCAGCAGCAGCAGCAGCAGCAGCAGCTGCAGCTGCAGCAACAGCAGCAGCAACAGCAGCAACAGCAACAGCTGAGCTGCCGGCTTTAGTTGCTTGTTTATTCTTATCTAGTTCACAATTAAAAATAAAAGAAATATATTGGGGCTGCTGCCACTAATAGAATAAACGCATGCATGCGCTTTTCTTGCTGCTGCAGACATCGCTGTCACAGGAAGGGGGGCGCAGGGCCCTGCTGCTGCTGCTGCTGCTGCACCGCAGCTGCAGCAGTGGCAGCAGCCATTCAGCATGGGCAGTAACAGCAGCAGCAGCAACAACAACCCTCCCGCCTTTTCTCAGCCTTTCTCGCTGAACAGCAGCAACAGCAACAGCAGCAGCAACAGCAGCAGCATGAAGGCCCCCCAGCCTTTCAGCATGGGCGGCAGCAGCAACGTCCCCTCACAGCCGTTCTCCCTCGGCAGCAGCAGCAGCAGCAGCAGCAGCAGCACGCAGCCGCCCGCTATGGGGGTAGGAGCGGCAGCGCAGCAGCCGTTCTCTTTAGCGGGGATTTCACAGCAGCCCTGGCAGCAACAGCAGCAGCAGCAGCAGCAGCTGCAGCAGCAGCAGGCTGCTTCGAATTTCTCCTCGGGGCACCCCGGCTTGTTCTAAGATAGGTGCACCCCCAAGGAAGTCTATGGATGCGTTCGCGCAGAGAGCAGCAGCAGCTGCTGCTGCTGCTGCAGCAGCTGCAGCTGCAGCAGCAGCTGCAGCAGCAGCACCGGCGGTCCTTTGCTGCGGCAGTGCTGCCTCAATTTAATTTAGCTGTTGCAGGGCTGGACTGCAGCAGCCGCAGCGGTGCTGCTGCGAAGTGCTGCAGTGCTGCCATAGCAGCAACGTTAGCAGCAGCAGCAGCAGCAGCAAGACGGGTTCCTGCTGCCTTCTAGTTAGAGACATTTGTTTGTGCCGAAATGTCCTTCCTTTTGCCTATTGCTGCTGCCTGTATCCAGCAACAGCAACAGCAACAGCAACTGCTGCTGCTGCAGCTGTTGCTGCTGCAGCTGTTGCTGCTGCAGCTGTTGCTGCTGCAGCTGTTGCTGCTGCAGCTGTTGCTGCTGCTGCTGCTGCTGTTGGTCTCGCTGCAGCATTGCGCTGGAGTTATGACGGTAGTGTGTAGGCGTTAAGAAGGCGCCTTGCACTAAACATTCGTTTAAAAGTAAAAAGTACTACAATTTAAGCCCAAATATATATATAAATATAAATGGTTTAATTTTGTAGTGATGTTCTTTACAAATGAAATGTCCAGTAGAATTAAATTTCTAAACAATGAATAATGGGTTTTTTAGAGGGTTATGGGGCGTTGCATGCTTGCTGCCAGTGCCTGCTGCTGCGTCTGTTAGAACCGGGCCTCCAAACAGCAGCAGCAGCAGCAACAACAACACCAGCAGCAGCAGCAGACGGAAGCAGCGCTGCAGCCTCAGCGCCCGCTGCTGCACCATCCTTGCTGCAGCATCCCCTGCTGCTGCAGCCCATCCTCCTCGCTTCCTGAGCCTCCCACCCCCGCAGCCCCCGCAGCAGCAGCTGCAGCAGCTGCAGCAGCAGCTGCAGCAGGATCTGCAGCTCTTGCTGCTGCTGCTGTATTTCTGTTGTTTTTTTTAAGAGTAGAGGAGCACGGCACTCATCATGACGCAGATGATGCCTAGGAATTCGAGAAAGCCCATGCCAATAAGGGTATATGTGAAAAGGTCTTCTTTAATGGAGGGGTTTCGCGCAGTGCCCGACACCAGAGCAGCAAAGAGGGACCCGATGCCCTGCGCCACCCCGCCCACCGAAGCCAGGGCCACGGCGGCGGAGAGGGCGGCTACCCCGGCTTCGTGGCGCACGGCGCGGGGGAGGGGGGTGGGGCTTTGCAGCTGCAGCGCATGCACACCCACTCCCTTCTAGTCCATTATGTTCCATTTCAGTCCTTTCTAGTCTGTTATTCTACTCCATTTTGTTCTTTTCGGGCGGGGTGAGCAAAATGCAAGGACAAGGGATGCAGGCGACAGAACCAGTGCATGCACACGAAAAGGGCGGAGGGCATCCATGCATGCATCCATGCATGCATCCATGCATGCAGCCAGATGTCCACCCATGCATGCATGCATGCATACATCCATGCAGGGGGCTGTTCGCAAATACATAAACGGGTAGTCTGGCGGTGGTGTGCGGTTTCGTAAGGCATAAAACAAACTGGAAAAGAGAAAGAAAGGAGTGAAAAAGCAGAGGGGCATACAAGAAGACAGCAATCTTAAGGATCTGAGCGTATAAATAGAACTTAATACACAAAATACATGCATTTTATATAAAATAAAAACATGAACAGACACAAAATCCAAGCGAAACAAAGGGGAAATACAAACACACACAGATGTCGCAACAAGACGGAGGTAAAGGAGCATCTGCCACAGAAAGGAGAGAAATCCAAACAAAGCAACAAGACTAACACGAACCCATTAAGTCAAAAGGGAAAAGTACAGACAGAAATAAGACAGAGCGGCACTCCTTTACCACTTTCACCCCCCGCATGCATGCATGCACCAGATGGGGGCCCCTGTCTGCAACAAGAGAGGCAATAGACCCAGTTTGAAGCTATGTTGCGACTAAAGAAAGAAATAAGGTTTTATTTTTTATCTTACAGGGTTGGCTAGAGGCGAAACGGCAGAAGGGGCTACACGAAGAGCTGAGGCCTGCGATAAGGCATTATGGCGCTGCAGCAGAGGGGCTGTGCTGATAGAACGAGCTGCAAAAGCAGCAGAGGAAGGAGAAACAAATCCAGAAAAGTTCGAATTGAAAGCGGTTTTAGGGGCCCCCAGAGAAACGGCGCGGCGGCATAGAGCCGGGGGTAGGAACATAAGGCGGGATGGGGTAAAGAACATCATTTTTGAGGGGGGTTCTTGAACAAAAACAGATTCTTCAGTTCAAAATTCAAATGCATGCATGCATTTATTCTATTTTAACCCGAAAAACAAACAAAGCCGCCCTACAAACCGCCATACAAACAAAACCGAGAGAAAACGAATGCAGCCCCACACGCACCCAGAGCCTCTCTCCCTCTCTTGCCGTCTCTTGACTACACCCCCGCCTGACACCACCCCTTTTGTATCCCTTTTAATTATTTAATTCAAATTTTCTGCATTATATTTACTCTGAGGCAGATAATACAGGCAGGTTGCATGCGCTAACACCCCCTTACAGCTGTAGTGAGACAGTCTAGGAGGGGTTGACAGCCACACACGTACCCCTGCACAATCTCGTCAGCCATATATTTGTTCTTTGCACTAAAAACCAATACTTCTTGAGAAATTATTTATTATTATGCTGTCTTTAAGTAGTATATAGCGTGTGCGCTATGCTAAAGAAACGGCCTTCATGCATGCGCTGCTAGCAGGGCACTAGCCACAGCTGTAGCAAAGCTAAAAACCCATACTTCTTGAGAAATATTAGTTAATATACTGTCATTAAGTACTGTATTCGGTGAACAATATGCTAAAGAAGCGGCCGGCTTGCATGCGCCGCTAACAAGCCAGTAGCCACAGCTGTGGCACAGGCTGTGGCCTACAAGCTGGCTTAGCAACGTTTAGTTGACCTTAGGAAACATTTGCGAGAAAGTAGAATTGCCTACAGCGATAATACATGCAGCAAGGAAACCTTGCTTCTCCTTGCATGCAAGGCTAGCTCTGTGGGAGCAGCGTCGGGGGCCCTCGTAGGCTGAAGTACTTAAAGAGTACGCAAAAAAACCTGGAAGACAGCAAAGCTCCCATCCCGCTCTAGGCTCCTTCTTCACACTGACCCAAGGCTTTGCTCTTGTGCGAGATGAGGCAGCCTGAGTGGGCTTTCAATGCACCTCGTGGCAACTAGTGCTGCCATGAAGACAGATAAGCAATTAGAACTAACCCCCCATTTTCGTGTGTGGATAACACCCGAGCTCATGGACAAGCGCGCATCGGACCGTCCACACTCAGTCTCCTGCAGGCAGGTAGAGGTGTAGGTACCAACATCCCGTTGGCCATGCTCGTGTACTGCAGCTGGAATTGCCTACTATGCAGGAGTTGCAGAAAAGTGTGCTGCAGCTAATCAGCTTAAAGGATCAGCCTATGCAGTATCTGAAAAGGTTAAAACGAGCAAGGTATTGATAGAACTCTACGCAGATGAGTATTGGGGCTTGGTAAACACTGCCAATGCATGTGAGCTTTCTACATCAGTGCGGCGCTTCAGGGTTGTACCGCGTAGGAGCGTCAATTCTTTAATGGCAGAAGAATATGAAAGGGCCCAAAGTTGATCAAGACATTTCAGAACAGTTCCGAGAAAAGCCCCTTCGGACAAGGGCAACGCATTCAGGATAAAACTGGGCTACGTTTTATTTTGCACCGTTTTAAGGCAGGTGCAGCACGTTCTGTCCGATGTTGGTACGTGTGCATCTAGTGGCTTTCAGGCCGTCTACTAGGAAGAACGTAGGCGTTCAACGATTTTTTACAGCGCGATTGTGGGCACAAAAGGCAGTTCTGTTGTAATTGCATCTCGCGAGATCTTCACGCCCCTGTTGCAGCAAAGGGCGGTGGAACTGCGGCGCCGCGCGCAAGATGCAGGGAAACGGTACTGGAAACCCGCTACTTTCTGGAGCCCTTATCTTAACTCGACCGTTTTCCAGCTCACGGCGATTCCCCGCTGAGCCCGGGGATCCTTTTTGAAGTACCTTCCACAGCCCGCCCGTGATGCAATCGAGTCTTGCGGCAGGCGTAGCCATCAACGGAGGGACATCGACAACTGCAGGGTTATTGCCGCAGTTCCGCCCTCTTGTGCCTTTTATTAATGTAATTGTGGAGCATTTCGTAGGAATATGGGACATGAATTTACAAGCCCAATTTAAATTCTAGTGTCGAGGGTACCACTGCACTATAAAGTGGTGACGAGTATCAGGAAATACTATCTTCCTCACTAGTCTACCGCTCGTGCAATTTACCTCACAAAACCAAGTTGTTTGTTGCGTATTGTGTGCAATTTACTGCATACAGGCAACTTTTGCCGAGTATGCAACGAAACACTTGAAGGGCCTCGCCCAAGCTTCGCTGGTTTCTGCGTTTATTTTTCTGCGTCCAGCCAGAAAAGATGGATATAGGTGAAACTGATATTTATGTGTATGTACAGGAGTGCTAAGAGCAGACGTGAAAGTGGAAGGCAGGGAGTCCTCGAGTGTTTGGGGCCTTGGGGCTTTGGGGCTCTGGGACATGGGGCTTTGGGGCCGTTGCGTTGAAGATATCTACGGCTCCGACTGGAAATGAGGAGCAACTAAGACAGCAATAACACTTAACTTTGGTGCCACTGTGAAATGATATATTCTACGTAATGTGACTAGCCCTCGGCATTTCCTCCAACCTTTAGAGTTTAGAGCAATCCGAATGCAGTAGGCTCCAGGCTAGGCATATTTTCATGAATAATCTTAGCCCACTGTAAGAACCAAAGTGTTTATCCTATGAGACGGGAAAGTATGGAACTTATCGCATATCTTGAATATAGGGGACGCTGCGCTTCATCGACATGAGTGGTTCGAGGTTCCAGTATAAGCATCTGTGGGGCAGCTCTTCTTACTCACTTGAAGACGTGATACAGGCCCAACCGCGATTCGGAAAGCATTTGCTGGTTTTTAACAGGCAAGAACGACATATTGAGATCAGTTTTCTAGGGTAAACGAGAGCATATGGCATAATGCACGGGCATGTAATCTTGTCTCCCTGCACGGCTGCACGCCAATCACCAGTCACAGAGAGCCAACGGAAAATGTAGGTAGTGTGGTATCTTCCTGCCTCATTTTTAAGCTCTTCCTTAAATATAACTAGTTAAGGGCCCATTCATGATCAAGCAGCTCTATCAGGTCGGCACAGACCACCGCGTTTCTACCTTTTGAGTCTCCTTGGAATTACAGCTCCCAACTCAGGCTGAGTCAAAATGGCTCGTTTGCATGTGCAGCTTGTTCAACTCTCGGCCGTATGCATCGCAATTCAACTGTTGAGCTGTCTCGTGCCTTGCTTTTCCTTATCAGTAGAACAATCCACTATCACCACTGGCAGGGCCAGCCCTGCAAGACCCAAAAATGACTTCTCAGTTCGCGAGCTAGAGAATATTGTGACTCCCGACGGCCTACCAGCTATAGAACGCCTGTCATCAGTGACTCTTCCTAGCGGGAAGTTGCTGCTGCTACTGAATAGCTGTAGCACAGCAGACGAACATGACTCGTCAAGGCCCCCTTTAGACGAGCAGGTGTTTTTCGGATGTGACGTAAACTTGCAACAAATCGACCCTTCAGATAACTGGAGTAGGTCAGAGGTGCAGCTATTGAGCTCAACTGACCTTCCAGAAGTACGCAGCGTGGGCCTGTGGGCAGAGGAAACGAATGGGGTTCTAGAGAAAGTGTTGGTCCTTCTTTGGGTCGCCAGCTGCATTACTCAGCAAGAAACCTGTAGGTGCAACAGAAATGGTGGGTGTAAGATATCATTTGGTGATGGCAGCCAGGATTCATGCCTTTCCTCTCTTTATGAAGGGAAAATTGCCCCCCTAGGAGCTCGCCTCTGCCAGGGGACGCGCTCCACCGAAAAGGCGAACGGCGAGTGCTATTACTACAGCTTGAAAACTCAGAATGGCTGGGAATGTGGCTCTGCATCTGAAAAACTTGTACAGAGAGATACTGGCAGAGCCTCTGTTTTTACCCTGACTACAAGGGACGAGGCTAACTGGCAGGCTACTAGACAAGACCTCTGGAATCGTCATGGGGTTCGCTTAGGGTCTGCTGTTGGGGTGCGCTATGGGTCGCTTTTTGTCGCTGAGTTCAATGGGTTAGGAGAGTTGCAGTGGCTTAAGAACATAGCGTTTGACGCCCTGATACCTCATGATCAGGAGCAGCGCCCTGCCATTGCCGGAGGTGAAGTGAATGGAACAGGTGGAGCTGTGGAGAAGCAATTTGCCGTTACACTGGTCAGGGAAAGGTGGAAGCAGAAGACAGGAGATGTAGTTGTTTCTCCGAAATGTGAAACAATCCTGCTGAATAGCAACGCTGAGCTAGAGAAAGGACAGCTGCAGGGAGGCCAATGCGAAAATTGCCTTTACACATCAGCATCTATGCATCCCGAAACTGGCGTCTGGGCTTCAATGTGCATAACTGCGAAGCAACCCAATTTAGGAATCTCTATCAACGGCTTCCTAGTTGTAAACAGCGCCACCCGTTATCAGACAGAGACCCAGGAAGTCAGCCCACTAGACGAGTCGCGTTCGTACTACAAGGATACAGGGGGCAGGCTACTGCCTATTGAGGGCGGAAAGTGGGTGCTGATTTGGCGAGAAGCGGCCTGGAAAGCATCGGAAGTAGAAGGAGTCACTGCGATGAGCGCAACTCTGAAGGCAGCGGTTTGGGAGGGACTTGGCGATACCCTGAAAACCCGCGTTTCCCTTTTGGGTCCTCTACCAGAGCACAGGCTAATGAACCCAGACGCTGTTTCCCTCTCGTTACAAACTGCACTGGTCACAGTAGCGGACTACGTGAGTGAAGAGGCACTGGCTTCTACTGTTGACTTATCAAATCTGAGCATTCGCGGGCCGGCTGCTACGGTGACAATTGCTGATGTGCAAGGCGGTGCCTTGTTCGGGCGAATTTACGGACACCCCTTATTGCGTCTATCGGAATCCACAGTTTTGTGGCTGGGGGCTGTTAAGGAAGCTAGTTCGCCCTCTTTTGGTCCTTCGACGCTGTTACCTGAATGGGAGCCCTCCACCACCTCAAGGGCAGTTCTTATATCAGTGGAGCAGGACGAAGAAAACTGCCAAGGACAGTCAGCAAAAGCAACCTGAATTACTCTGTGGATTCCTCAGGGCCCTTATATAAGCGGTGAAGTTGTGTATGCTAAACTATTCAAGCACCATGCCATATCTTGACCCCAGTAAGAATAGACGTATTGACGGTAGCCAAGTTGGGGCCATCCAGAACGGCTTCTGGTTCTGCAGGTGGACGGCTACTACATCAACTTGTCCTTCCTCTTGCCTGCAAAAGCAACTATTCAGGAGCAAAAATACTGTTGGTGCCTGCCCATGGGAAGCTGATGCATTCCGACTAGCTCATTGTGAAGGGGGAAAATGCCCAGACTGGAGGGAAGGGGCAGTTTTCTTTTCAGGCAATAAGTCAATCGACGGAACCAACCTCTTGGATAAAAATTTATCTAGCATTGTAAAGATGGGACCTTCTATGAACTCCATTGAGCTCCATCTACAGGAGCCAGTGGACCTCGAGGCTGTGGAGGTCTACGCCCATCGTTCAAATGTATCGCTAGTGTTAAGTATCCAAGATGCTGCGGGGAATTGGCTGTCTAGTATCTCAACTGTTTTGAGCGCTCCTTCTCGTGAAATGGGTGATGTAGCTTATCCGTGGGTTACTAGATATCTCTCTTTCAAAAGGGTCAGCATACTGCAATTGGATGCTGCTCCTCTCACATCTGCCACCATGGGAACCTGGGCAGTAGATATTCTTGAAATGCGCCTACAGTCAACCCCTTCACTGCCATGCACAGGAGGTGGTTTCTCAGACGACGACAAAGGCTGTGAAGCCGCGCCAACAAACCCTCCGTCCCTCGAGGAACTGGATTGTAAGGGCAGCTGGGAAGACTGGTCTATTTGCGATAAAAGCTGCACTAGGATGCGGCAGTTCAGCATCACCTCTCCTACTAAGAAAGGAGGTAGACCCTGCCTTTCGTATGAGGTAGAGCCGTGCACAGGTAATGCTGCACTCTCGCGTATACGCGAAAGTACTTCGCACTGGCATCTCGAATGCTGAGTAATATATAGGATTCATATTCCTGTATAGCCTAGCAGGCAACTTTAAAGGCGATTTGATGATGAAATAGTGAAAATAGGCAGTGTGTAGAAAGGTATTTCGGCATTGTAGCACTGTGTTGCTGCCTCAGGCGGTGGGCTATGCTCTATTTCTGCCTCGGAAAGCCGTAGTCGTAGCGGTTTCTTGTCTCGGCGGAAAGATGTAGATGAATCCTCTACTACATGGAGAGTGCATAGATCGGAGTCAGCAGGAAGCAGCACAAATTGTTCTTCAGCATTATCTCCTAAATCACAGTGTGTCTACTGCCGCACGCTACAAACATATCAGATTACCCGTCAGGCAACAGGAGAGGGCGAACGATGCCCCGAGCAGCGTTTTATTCTGGAGTACTGCGATGACAACTGCGCCACTATCTATGGGCCCACAACGACTACTACTGCGCCAGTTACGACAACGTTGCCTTTGTTGACTGCCCCCAGCCCCCCACTCATAGATGTAGGCAATGCTCGTGATGTAATGTTGCTACTGAAAACAATAGCAATATATTTCTTAGTGGTCCTCCTTGCCTGTCTGATAACCGCCTACGCGGTTGGACTCTTTGAAGGAGGCTTGATTTATCGAAAAGCTGCAGGCTCCAATGCTCCTCCCCCAACTACGTCTGCAGCGGGAACGGCTGCGGTTAGCAGCTATTCTGGGAGACCAAGTTATGGTGTTGGACCAACGAGGAGTTCAAGGCTGAGCAGAGGGAACAGTGGCTCATCTAAGAAGGTCGGAAGTGGCATTAAATCGTTCAGGCACTCACTGTTGGGGGGTAACCTTCTCCCCGAAGCTGATAGCGACTCAGACTCTCTAAGCGATAGCGAGGGGGCTTCAGTGAAGCCTCTGGTAGCAGCGTGAACAAAGTTCGCTCCAAGCCGAGGGCAATGGTACCACTGTAGAAGCCTCATTCAACTCTGTAAACACGTGGATCCAAATAGATACACCACAGGATCAGGTCTTGTCCCGCAATGGGTCAGTGGCTTCTATGGCCTTCCAAAGGTTAGCAGTTTGCCAAGAAATGCATTGGCTCTCCGTTGATCCGGGAACTCAAAGGCAGACTATCGTTAAAACGATGTCAATGATCACCTGCAGGACACCCCTGAGGCAAAATGTAGACTGGGCGGGTTCAGCTAACAAGTGCAAGATCAAGTGGAGAGCAGAAGCGAAAAAATCAAACACCAGCTCCAGCCCTTTTGGCATTAACCTCATGTTTAACTCTAGACTCAATTTCCGTTGCTTAAAAGAGGCATATTTAGGCCTAAGGTTCGCTCTTTTGCCAGGCGCTCCCGCTGAGTTGGGCCCGACGCGCTGTCTCAATTCATTCAAACTTCCGAAAACTTCTACGAAGATTGTAACCCGTTCAAAGCACCAGGTGAAGGAGCCTTCCCAAAAGCTGGGTCAATGTGAGCAAAAGGTGCGGTCTACTCTGAATGCATAGCACCACCGGTTCAGGTCCCTCCCAGAGGTGCCATGATTGTATTTTCTGCTACCACCGACGACGAGATGCTCCGCCTGGGTTTTGGTAGACTTGCTAATCCAACAGCATGGCATTAGTCTTATCACCTTGTAACGCCCAACTTTTCGCTATAAATTTCACGTTGTTTCAGGCGATATCCGTACTCCGCGATAGATGCCACGGCATCAATTAGGACAGCCACTTTGTGTTACTGTTAACAAAATCACGTTGTACATCTAAGGCACGCACTATCTCCGCAATAAGTTATTAACTGCTCGGGGTAGCTACAGGCTGTATGACTGGTCCTGGGAAGAATCGCATTTAGGCTTAGTGTTACGGATGTCGGGTACTTCCCGAAAGGCCCCATAAGAGCAGGCGCACTGGACCCCAGCCCACCACTGAGTATGCCCAGCAGTGTCTTCCGCTTCGCGACTTCTGCCCGGAACGACAGCACAAACGCAAGAAGCACTCACTAGTGGGTTTAGGTAAGACGGTGAGTCCCTTCCCAAGGGGGGATGACAAGGGACTAGGAAGGAAGAAAGACCTGCGAAAAAGGGGAGCTGCTAATGAACGAGCCCTGACTCTCACTTTTCATAAGTGGCACTCACTGGTGGGGTGGGGTCCTCAGATACCTAGGGCCCCTCGTCTCCCTTAGTCGGCATGCAAAGGCGAGTTCCTTACAGAGCCCGCGTAAGCTAGAGAAGCCAAGCATTGGGGGGAAAGTACTTCTCTCCAGGCCTTGCTTTGCAACAGAGTAGGAAAACACCCTTGAAGAGAGAAGTACTTCCTTAAGCCAAGTCTGAAAAATATTCGAATCCAGTTGCTCCTCCCTGTGCGGCACAACCCTAAGGCCCCGCTGCACCGTATACCGGGCCGGCGAGCAAGTCATGCCTCCCAGCCTCTAGTTGCTGCCACTAAGGTTCAGGAGGTTCAAGCTACACACCTAATGCAGCAAACAAAACGAAAAGACAGCATTGAGGTAATTTTTCTGTTTTAAATGCAAAAAAAAATGTTCTCGCCTCCTCACTAGCCCTGCTAGACCGGACAAAGTTCATGGGTATGGGGAAGATTAGGAAGCTTGGCTTACGTTGGAAGATCTTGTTCTACTAAGCGCCAAGACAGCCTCATATGTAATCGAAACAAAACTTCACCCGTTTGTGTGCAGCGTTCTACGCACTTGTCGGGTACGCACTCAGCAAGTGGCATCCCTAACTTATACCCGTATGCATTAGGTAACAAACTACATACCAGCGCAACGAAAACGGCAAAACTACCAGGGTGGCAGTATTGCCGTGACTGTAGTGAAAATTCACTACAGTGAGGCATTTGGATAGTTTATCTTCGTTTTCCGTAAAAATAAGCTGTTCGCCATCCTTAAGCAGATTTGCAAGAGAAGCGGTGATGCTAGCGAAGTCAGGAATGAAGTAGCTGTGGTACGATGCAGGACTGGCGATCGTCTGCACGGCTGCACGTGCGCACAGCTGCAGTAGCCACATTCTAATCGTCTCTAGCTCTACAGGACCTTGTTCAGCCCCAGTTGCAGAAACACGACGTCCCAGTAAACTGGTTGCTCGCAGGCAAAAAGAACAATTCTGTGCTGTGAACCATTGCCCCTAGCGGAAGGGCTGCAGACCACACCCCAAGCCCGGCGAACTCTCCTGCACATTCCAGAGGAACAAAAGCAAGTAATTCATGTATGCTCCCGCCTATCCTTGATTGTTTGGCCGCAGATGGTCGTGATTGCACTGTTCCTGCGGTTGGGCAAGTGTGTTCACGAGCCTAAAAGGCCTGCTCATTCACTCAGGGAATGCAGCCGCGTGCCTGTCATCGGGATGTGTTGAGATATGCAAACACATCTTAGAGGAGTTAAAAGGTGCTGAACCCTGCAAATGATCTACAAGTTTGCCGAGTATAATGTTCCGGTTATTTCTTTGAAGTCGACACATATGCACTACCTTCGGTCATTTTGCTTCGCCACCACCGGAATGAATCCAAATGCGCTTGCTGACGGGCGGACTTTCCCCATCCTTTTGCCCCCCAGTTTCCTCTTCAAGATGTGACGGTCGCCGGTGCCTTGTAACAGAAACTTTGGCTGTTAGTGGGATACAACCTCGCAAAACTGCTACTTTTGTAAGACCGATGCGACGGAGCGCATCCATTTTTCTACTGTTCGCTTCAGCACCTGTGAACTGCGTTGAAGCCTTCTCGGTCCCCCCTGTTTGGGACAATTCTTTTACCATTCTTATGCTAGAATGTGCCAATGACGCTGGGAGGTGCACTTTCACAGCTTCCTGGCACATAGACCTCTGCTGTACCGTCAAGCGGGCGCATGAGCACCATGCAGTGGCTTACTACGGCATGCCTAGAATTGTGTCGTATTGAGCTGGGTCGGCATAGAAGTCCCGCATCACGGTAATGCAGCCCATGTCATGCTTGAGGTTGCATTGTACGCCCATACTTTTGCCGAATCTGGTGTCCTGGCAACCATCAGCAAAGCATGGTAGCAGAGACTGCGGTAACGAATAGACAGTTGTGCTGCACCTCAATGCCGCGACCGCCGATGTCAGATCCACCTTGAAGCCCATAAGAAGTACCGTTAGCAACTCTTGACCATTAATTCGTGCCTGAATAACTACAAAGGTAACTGGAGTAGGATCTGCAGGTACGGCCGTCACCTCCTTCTTAAGACGTTAGTTCGCAAAAAGCCACTAAAAAGCAGCTGACTTCCCATTCCACCATAGACCCCTTGGGCACAGCAAGGCCTGTACCCTGTGCTAGATTAGGCGGCCTGAGACGCGTTGTAACGCAAACAGAAGCAACCAGCACTGCAAGTCGGACAAATGTGCAACCACAGCCAGGCTTCCTTTTGCTGCATGCCCTAACAATGTATATCACTGATAAATACCTGGCAGTTCATAGTCAATCTGAAGGAAAGAAGGGATAAAGGACCAGCTTCCCAAACACCATCCTTACAAACTCGGCATTCCCGCGCGGCCCTCCACAGACCAAACTTCCCAACAACTCCTATACAAGTAGTGGAAGCACGTAGCCATGCAATATGTCATCAAAAAGGCCAACCAGACAAGTTTTGTCAACTACGTAGCAAGCTCCCCTCGCAGCGCAGCCACTACCGAAACCATTTTACGGGATCCCAGCGCCACCAGGACCAGAAACACTGCCGCACATGACAACCAGATGTAAGCAATCCCAAACTTCGTCGTGCTGTGTTTATTAAGACAAAAGAATAGTGTTTTGGCTCCTAACTGCCCTTTCACTGGCACGTACAGGCACACATGTCCGTATGTACAGACTTCCTTGCACGGGCGCATTCCCATGGCGTCGCGTGAGCATGGACTTCATTTTTCTTGATGACGCTGCATTGGAAAACTACTTGAATTTTTAACGCATGCATTTGCCATGGCAGCTGGACAAATAGCTCACAAGGGCTGCAGAAACTGGCTGAGGCGGGTGTTCGGGCATGCAGTTCATCCGTCCTGACTGATCCACCAGCAGCTCCCTCTATTGTCATGCAGCTCTAAGGAAACAACTTGTATATATTTTCTTCGTTTGTAGTGTGACACGCTGGAGTCATGTCTTCCATCGAAGATGCAGATAACTGTTACTGACCCTGGTAAGTTTTGCGTTGTGCATGTTGGGAGGGAGCGGCCAAGATGCTGCCTATATTTCCCGGCCATATGCCTCCCATGATACTTCTTCACAGGAGCTTGCAAATAAATGATTTGAATTTCGCTTGCGCGCACTGCAAACACCCGCATTTCATTTCCGGTGGATATCCCCCCCTTCACTGTCGATAGAAGGCCGCATGCGTTTCTCCTTTGGTTCTTTATGATTGCTTTGGTTTGCGGTTCTGACGTGTCAGATGGACAGGTTTTTGCTCTGGATCTTACCGGAGAGGCGGAGATATCGGCGCTGAAGGACATTATTTCAGTAGAGTTGAACATACCACCAGAGAACCAACGGATTCTACTGGATGGCCAGCCTCTCCCGTATGACACTGCTCCCTGGGATGACACCCTCTCCGTAGCTTACCTTTGAGAGCTTCTGTATAGACTGTTGCTGCTGAAACGTGTGCTCAGGTACTCCGCGAGGACTCTAGCGGAGGCGGGGGTGGGAGAGGGAGCCATGCTGCTTGTCTTCAATGCGCCCCCACCACCTGCAGTGACAGCCACTTCACCTATCAGTCCGAGCGCCACTAATGCACAGCTGGCGCAGCAGCCACCCGCGCCCGCAGCTCAAACGCCGCAGCCACAGCGACCTCGGCCCGTCCTGCCCCTCGATTTTTCAAGTATGCAGCATAGCAGTGCACTGTGAGCTTGGTGCCATCGTGAAAAGGACCGTTTAAAGCTTTGAGACTTGCGTTAGCTTGCACACAGGCATTATCGTGGATGGCGGTCGGGTCGTGGTCCCCCCAAGCACATCGCCTGCCGCGACTGCCCCCGATGGTACCGCTTCACAATCTGCGTCTGCCGGGGGCGCTCCAGCTCCGCGCCCTCCATCCAATATGGCAGAGCACGTGAAAGCACTGATACGGCGTCGCGCAGAGGAAGCAGTGGCTGCAGCAATAGTCGATCCCGCTGCCCTGAGCATCATCCGAGTGCACAATCCTGTCCTGGGGGATGCCATAAAGGCCGCTACAGAAGAACGCCAAGGTGCACCTCCCGGAGGAGAGACCGCAGAGCCCGGGCCAGCGATGAAGGGGTTGATGGAATTCCTGGAAAAAGAATATGAAGCCCAGAAGAGGGTATGGCGCAGGCGAATATCACCTGGCTCGGCTGGTGTTGCATGCGCTGCTTTGGCTTCCGCCTTCTCCCTTTTAAACTGCAGTGACAGCTGTGCCGGGGAGCAGCAACTGCAACGGCAGCAAATATATCCGATTCTGTCTTGGATTTCAGGCCGAAAGAGAGAGGTTCAGACGCATGCAGGCGATACAACGCGACCCGCTGTCCCAGGAGGCTCAACAGTTCATGCTAGAGGAGCTGCAACAACGAAGGATCAATGAAAATTATTCGATGGCGAGAGAGCACCTGCCTGAGGGTTTTGGATCTGTATGCATGTTGTATATAGACGTGGCTATCAACGGAGTTCCGTGCAAGGCATTTGTAGACAGCGGCGCCCAGCAATCGATTCTGTCCTTAGCATTTGCAGAGAAGTGTTCCCTGGCGTCTCTCATAGACAAGCGTTTTGCTGGGTTGGCGTTGGGGGTTGGCAAGGCCCCCATAATAGGTAGAGTGCATCTGGCACCCCTGAAGTTGGGCACAAGGTTCTGCCCATGTAGTTTTATTGTTTTGGAGGACACCAAGATGCAGATGCTGCTCGGACTAGACATGCTCAAGCGATACCAGATGGTCATTGACCTGAAGAAAAATGCCCTGATTGTGGAAGGTGAGCCGTACCACTAGAATGTAGAGGGATTCCAGAAGCACATCCTTCTACCTCTGCATGCTGTTCTGTTTCGACTTGCGTATACTTTAATGCGACAGAATGTAATGTCTTGCGATGAGTTGTTTTAGCAACAATTAGGGTGAGTCTTTGCGAGCCAGCCTAGCAACTAGGTGTGCATCTTTAGCATATACCTAGCTAAGCGCACAAAAAACTGTGTTGAGCCACTTTTCAGGAGAGGAAATTCCGTTTCTTTCCGAGGCGCAGATCGACAAAGGGCTGTTTGGCACGGAGGTAGAACCCGAAAATGATGCGAAAAAAGAAGATGCACAAAAGTGACGGAGAAGCTTGCCTCTGCGCCTGTGCAGCGTTGTTCGCGTGGTCTGTTAGACGGTTTTTTAGGTGACAGACGCACTGCTACGCTGTGAAAAAAGAGGTGATCGCTGGCTGTGCTTTATTCTACCTGGAGGTACAAGCCTGAGCAGCAGCAGAAGTTGCTCCTTTGGTGTCTGCTAAGTTTGGAAAGTGGCAGTTGTTTTTGTTTTTGTTTTTGTGTGTGCTCGTTGCCTTGGGCGATGGCTTTGTTTCCATGTCGTGCCTGTCGCACACTGTGAAATGCCGCTACGAACTTGTCTCTATCCAACGATATCGTATCACTGTAAAACCTTGTAGCGAGGCACTGTAAAACCTTCGAATGAGGCCAGAATCGGGCCGAGTTCAGTGCGGATGTACGTAGGTTGCACGCGGGATTGTGGGATATTGGTGTACGGCACTTGGCTTCTTCGTCATTTGCATGCAGCTGATTTCTATAGTGGCAATTAAACCGATAAACCTATATATTTTTACCTGTGCCTGTTTTTCAAACGACAGCCAGTGCCCTCGAATGGCCTCCATTTGGAGGTGAAGAACCACACAGACTTGTACTGGTGCGCAAACTGTTAGCAAGCTTAGGTTTAGTACTCTGTGACACCGTGTATTGGCACAGCCCTGCAGTAGGCCCCGAGTACTGAGCAACGAGAAAGGGGGCCGTTGCTAGCCGCGAGCAGATGACTAGGCAGACTGAGCTTATGCACAGGTAACTGAGGAAAGAACGTAACGCCAACACTAATTTGCAGCATTGAGAAAACAGGGCATCAATTCGACAGCCGGGCATACGTATTGCGCCCCCGTTCTAATGGTATTGTCATGGACAGTGAAGTGAGACCTGTATGTGGGTGGCGAATTTGCTCGACTTCTTAACGCAAGGCAGCAGCTCCTATCGCCGTAGCAGCGAAGGCGGAACAGGTTGGCATTGCTGCGCCGCCGCTGGCGGTGAGCGCGTCGGTGTCCAGTAGGAGCAAAGGAGAGGCAGACAGAAGACACCCGCGTGGTAAGAGAAGACACTTGTAGGGACTCTCGCAGCAGGTTTTTTTTTTTTTCGAACGGCTTTTCCACACAATAAAACGGAGAGCGGAGCCCACCCGGGTGACTTGCTACGAAGGAGTTGAACTGCACACAGTCAACGTCGGGGCTAGTTGCAGGTTGCAGCGGGAAGTAAAGAAGATATCCCCAGCATTTTTGCTGGGTTACTTGCTAAAGACAGGCCTCCGGATTTTGGTAGGGTATCCTTCTAGGGTCCCACTACAGTCTAGCTGTCGGCCACAACCCCTCTGAACTGTGCGTAGGCTGAAGCCTCAGGGTTTGAAGTAACACCGCCATACCACCGGCCAATTTGGCTCTGTCCATGTTGTGTGGAAAAGCACCAAACGGTAGTTTGTAGTTTAGGGGGTTCTTGCCACACCTTTAGTAAGCTGTGAGATCTCTGCAAATTAAAGGAGCGCGGAAGGCCATAGCTATACTACAAATGAGCTCGAGCCCATTCGCCTTTTGTTCGACAGAGTAAGTTATTCTAATATCGTAAGTGCCTGCATACACGTGGGAACTGCCACGGGAAAATTGTGATACTTGCATTCCAGTAGAGGCTGCCGGGGCAGCTCGTGGGTATCTCAATTTGTCGTCAGTCCTGACGTCTATGATTTTCCATGTTCACAACCTGTGATTAGCCATGCAGTAGAGCTGGGCGGATTAAAATAACGATTTTTGTTTCAAACCGCAAGCAAAGTTATTTCCAGACCTCATGGTTGTAAAGAGGGAAACAAATCTTGTAAACTGTACACCCTAAGTGCGTATGCCCAGCGGGCAGCAACGCTTTGTTTCCAGCGCAGCCTTATCCCTATTTGCCTTTTTTACCATCTCGTTTCCGTCGAATTTTTCGGGAAGTGGTTCCTCAGTTCCTTTAACAGTTTCAACAGCAGACGCTCAGGACTGTCTTCGTGTTCTTGGGGACCTGCCGGTGAATCGGAGTTACAGATCACTCCGGTTTCGTGGCTTATTCGCCATAAAGGCTTGAAGCGATGGCAATCCTGACCTGAATTTTCAATAGGTTACGCGTTGAGCACCGGTTTGAATAACCGTATATTCTCCTACTTGCTTCATTTAGCCGATGAAAGGCCCCGGAAGAATATTGAACGAGTGATCAACTGTTTCTGACCCCGTCCGCTTGAGGAAGTAGTGCAGCACACTGGAATTTTGTGGCTCTCACAGCGTCGGACGAAGGCTTACAGTGAGCCGCTGGTAAGGACCTGTCTGGCCTATAACCTGCCGGCCACCTCCTAAGAAAGGGCAAAGCTGGAATGCAGGCACTCGGCCCCTTGCTAAGGAAACAAAACCAAAAACAGCCAAAACAAGCCAGAAAGCCAATGATGAAAAAACGACTGCCAGCGCCTGGAGCAGAGACAGACTACAGATGTCCTTACGATCAGGTTGACTCAAACTAAACTGAGGAGCAGGAACACCCATACTGGGTTCTTCTTTGCTATAAGAAACATCGCCACAAAAATGGATTTACAGGAAAGCCAGTGGATCCGCAAAAAAAAAATATTTAGTATTAAGTGAAAAATGTCTCAGCGGGCGTTTTTTCACGGGAATGATGCCATTCGCAGAACCACAATTGCCACATTGCGTCGCACCCCATTAGTTGTTGAAATGCGCGCATAGTCGAGAGAGCACCTGAACGCCCATTTCATATATTCACAGTTCAGTGAATGATTTGAATACCAAACACCTTTATCTGATTTAAAGAAGCATAGCATCCACTCAGGTATGGAACTGTTTGGCTGGGCTGACAGGCTGTGTGGTTCGAGACCACCGGTACTGCAGCAGTCGCGGGACGGCGTTCCCATACTTTCGCCTTGAAGAGGTCGTTGAAGTGGAGACTGTAGCTTAGTTTTGCCGACAACACTTCTATTTGTTTTTCTTTGGTCCAGGTGTATCTGGTTTATTTCATCCTCCCTGGTTCTTGAGAATGGCGGGGTTCCGGTTCTTGTCGCTGGCGACCGCCGCCAGTTTTTTGTTGGCCAACCAGGCGCAGGCGCAAAATGAAGCTACAAACACAGCCAGTGAGTCTGTGACCAATTTTTTTTGTGGTTATTTTATGTTAAACTAAGGCAATGGGGTTAAGCTAATGGGCCCTTACGCTGTGTGGACCGCCGCAGCGCGAGTGGAGTGCTTGGCTGAAATGAACGCGGCCCGCAGCCTTGCCGGCTTCCCCGAGCTCAAACTTGGAGACGACAAAGCAAGCCAGCTGCAGATTACGCAGATAGGTGATTCACGCTCGGGTGTGGAGCAACCCAACACGGAGTACCTCAAAAAAGTCTGCGCCGGCATGAAAGGGGTAAGGGTTGAATTTGGAATTCCTTACTCTCCTGCGTGCAGTAAATGTGGTCCGACCCTGCAGCGGAAGGAAGACCCGGCGTTTCCCTAAAAGACTGACCTTCAGAATTGCGTGGCTTGTCAACAGGGCGAAGCAAGTGTGGATACATTTACACCAAACGGTACCTACGCCTACGCAGTGCAAGACACGTATGACTGCAAGGCCGCAGTGGATCAGTGGAAAAAAGCTTTTGCCAACTTCGACGGTTTGCCTCCCGCCTACAAGAGCACAGAATCGCCGTACACAAACGCCCAAAATATATCTCTTATCTCCCTGTTCAACCCCAAAGAAAACCCCAAGGTTGACTGCGCACACTTCACCTGCCCAGCAACAACAGGGGGACTTGGAGCTGGGAGAAATGGAGAAGAGAAGGAGTTGAAGGCACTGCTTTGTGTTACGACCCCTCAAGCCTTGACAGAGGGACAGCCTCCCTACACGTAAGTCGTCTCCTTGTGGTTGCCGCTGCATCTTTCTAGTGTGTGAAAAATCCCTTTCGCCCCTTTCGACCCTTTGCCAACAAAAGGAACCGCGTGCGGCTGTTTGTGTGACTCAGCCAAGACCAGTGGAATAAAATCAACACTGCAATCAATTCCGGCAGCGCAGCGATTCCCACTG
>HG712792.1:107654-125811 GCA_000499725.1 Eimeria brunetti | reverse complement strand
GTTGGCGCAGCAGCAGTTGCTGCTCTTTTCTTGTAAAGAGGCCGTTGAGTTATCGAACAAAATCACAGCGTTTCTGCGTAAACCGCTTCCCATATCCTGGTGAGCATTAAACCAACTTCCGAGGAATGCTCAGCTGCCGTCCTGCGCGAGCGGCTTTCCCCTTTTTTTTCAGAAGTAAATGTTTCATACTACAGTTACAAGCCGTCTTTCCCTCACCAAAAAATAATTCAAGGCCATGTCTATCCTCAAATTAGGAACAGTTCAAGTCCTACGCAGCAGAGAGGAGTACGCAGAAAAAAAGCATTTTGCCTTGTGTGAAGAGAAGAAACTGAAAGATCACCGATAGAAATACTTGTAGTTTCCAAACTGCCGAAATCTAAGCCAGTTTTTGTCTTAGAGGAAACTCAGATGCTGCGCACTAAGTGCAGTTGGAACATTCTGTTGTAGGGGTTTTAGGGTTCTAATTCTGGTTTCAACACAACAGGAGCTAATCAGCAGAACGCATCTTGCAGCAAATGTTGGGTGTTTGGGCGGTTGGCACACATGTGAAGCATTTTACGATATGTACATCTGGCAGACATCAGAAATGCTACCTATCCACAATGTGAGGCACTCAGGAAACAACAGGACCCATTTCAGGCGGGTTATATGTTTAAGTAGCCATCAAAAGGTCAAATTCTTTGCCCAAACTACATTTCTGCCGGGCGATGGATGGCGAGCAGTTCTCCACTGTATACAATTGCCACCCTGCGTTGGACCTCAGTCGCTGTTGAAATGCGCGCACAGTTGGGAGAACGCATCAACACCCATTTCACTTATTCACAGTTCAGTGCATAATGCAAATACGAAAATTTGTATCAAAGAAGCGTAAGACAGAGTCAGCTGTGGAAGCGTGTGGATGAGCTTACAGCCCGTGTGGTTCGAGACCACCGGCACTGTAGCAGTCCCGGGAGGGCGCTCGCATGGTCTCTCCTTGGGGGGACCGATGAGGTGGGGACTTTGGTCTAGTTTTGCAAACAACACTTCTGTTTGCTTTTCTTTGGGATATGTACATCTGGTTTACTTCATCCTCCCTGGTTCTCGAGAATGGCTGGGTTCAAGTTCTTGTCGCTGGGGATCGCCGCCACTTTCTTGTTGGCCAACCAGGCGCAGGCGCAGGCGCCGCCGGAAGATGATACTGGTGCTGCAAACACCGCCAGTAAGTCTGTGACAAGTTCTCCTGGTGGTTATTTCATTCTTAACTAAGGCAGTGGGACTAAGTTGATGGCCTCTCACGTTGCGTGGACCGGCGCAGCGCAAGTGAATTGCTTGGCTGAAATGAACGCGGCGCGCACCCTTGCCGGCTTACCCGAGTTCAAGCTTGGAGACGACACAGCTAGCCTACTGCCAATTACTACAAAAGATCCATCCCGCTCGGATGAGAAACAACCGAACTCTAATTACCTCAAACAAGTCTGCGACGGCATGAAAGGGGTAAGGGTTGAATTTGGAATAACTTGCTTTCGCCCGTGCCGTAAATGTGGTCCGGTCCTGCGGTGGAAGGGCGGCATTGCCTTGCGTTAGAAAACTTATCTGTAGAACAGAATGGCTTGTGAACAGGGCAATGTAACTGTGGATACAATTAAACCAGAGGGCACCTACGCCTACGCAGTGCAAGATCAGTATGATTGCCAGGCCGCAGTGGATCAGTGGAAAAAAGCTTTTACCAACTTCGACGGTTTGCCTCCCGCCTACAAGGGCACAGAATCGCCGTACACAAACGCCCAAAATATATCTCTTATCTCCCTGTTCAACCCCAAAGAAAACCCCAAGGTTGACTGCGCACACTTCACCTGCCCAGCAACAACAGGGGGACTTGGAGCTGGGAGAAATGGAGAAGAGAAGGAGTTGAAGGCACTGCTTTGTGTTACGACCCCTCAAGCCTTGACAGAGGGACAGCCTCCCTACACGTAAGTCGTCTCCTTGTGGTTGCCGCTGCATCTTTCTAGTGTGTGAAAAATCCTTACCGCCCCTTTCGGCCTTTCACCAACAAAAGGAACCGCGTGCGGCTGTTTGTGTGACTCAGCCAAGACCAGTGGAACAAAATCAACACTGCAATCAACTCCGGCAGCGCAGCAATTCCCACTGTATTCGCCGTTAGCGCAGCAGCAGTTGCTGCTCTTTTCTTGTAAAGGGATCCCGTTGACTTTCTAAACAGAATCACAGCGCTTGCGCATAAGCCCCTTTCAATAACCAAGTTCCTAGGAACGATCGGGTGCCGTCCTGTGCGAGCGGCTTTCCCTGTTTTTTTCAGCACTAAGTGTGTCATAATCAATTGCAGAAGCAGTATGTCTTTCCCTCACTAAAGAGCCATTCGAGGTCATATTTGGCCTCAAGATAGGAACGGTTCAAGGCCTAGGTATCCAAGAGGAATACACAGGAAAAGATCATTGTGCCTTGTGGTAAGCGACAAAACTGTATGTACACCGATAACAGTGCCTGTAGAATCTGTATTGCCGACGTAAGTTATTTTTTGGCAGGTGCTGCGAGCTCATGAAGCTCAATATCAGGCGCATGGTTGCACCAGCATTGTACTGTGAGCTTCAGCCCTGTTTTGGGGGCTTGAGGGTTTCGCTGCACGTGCAACAGCGAGGGACACTGACAGCCGAAACAACAGCAACCATCCTTAACAACCGTCTCAAAACAACGCGCGGCGCCTGATTAGGGGGAAGATTGGCTGATGGGCTTGAAGGAGGCGTATTTTGGAGATGGATAGCAAGCAAAAAAAGAAATAACAAGCAAACCAAGGACGGGAACTTCTCCACATGTGTAACTTGTTGTTGCCCGCGCTGAAAACTGGTGTCGTCGGATATTCGTGGAACCATTACTCAGCTTGCTGATTGTGTTAATCGTTCAGGGACCAGTGTACAAATACTGTTTCCAGTACTTACAAACTCAGCTAGTGCTGACGAGCATGGAATTTCTAGGAACAGCTAGTTACGTGAAAGAAAAATGCCTTGAAAAGAAACGGTTTCAGCTAACGATGTCTGGTGGATCATTGGATGAAAAAAAGAGCATTTCGGACAGACTTTATAAAGCAGTAAACCCACTAACTAGGGAAGTACATGCTACAGTACAGTTGGTATGCTTTGTGGCTGCAGTTCTAGTTATTGGCTCGAGACAACCGGTGCTCATAGGCTGAAGCCAACTTCCAGTAAATTTTGGTTGTTTTGGAAATGGATACACATGTGTAGCAGTTTGCAATATGTATCTTTCCCAGACATGAGAACTCCGACGTCGTATTTATCCGTTAACCTGAGCCTGGCAGGAAACAGCAGGATCATTTTGAGGCGGTTTATATGTTTCGGCAGCGGTCAGTAGGCCGAATTCTTTACTGCATCTACCTTTCTACCACTCCATGGATGACGAGAACCAGCAGCTGAAACAGAGTCGGCTGCCGAACTCTGTGGCTGGGCTGGCACCCTGTGTGGTTCGAGACCACCCACCGGCATTGCAACAAGCGCGGGAGGGCGCTCCCGTGCTCTCAGCATGAAGGGATCGCTGCGGTGCGGACTTTGGTTTAGACTTGCAGGCACCATTTTTGTTTGTTTTTCTTTGGCTTTGGTTATTCTTATTTAATTCATCCTCCCTGTTCTCTAGAATGGCTGGGTTCAGGTTCTTGTCGCTGGCCACCGCCGCCACCCTTTTGTTGGCCAAGCAGGCGCAGGCGCAAGCGCAGCCGCAGGGTAGTTCTGACGCTACAAACACCGCCAGTAAGTGTCTCACAAATTCGTCTTGTGGTTATTTCATGCTAAACTAAGGCATTGGAGTTATGTTACCCGGCGCTTGCGTTTGCGTGGACCGTCGCAGCGCAAGTGAATTGCTTGGCTGAAATGAACGAGGCACGCGGCCTTGCCGGCTTCCCCGAACTCAAACTTGCAGATGACGAAAAAAGCCTGCTGCCGATTACTAAACAAGGTGGATCCCGCTCGGATGAGAAACAGCCCAACACGGATTACCTCAAACAAGTCTGCGACGACATGAAAGCCGTAAGCGTTGAATTTGGAATTCCTTGCTCTCTGGCGTGCCGCAAAGCTGGTCCGATCCTGCAGTGGAAGGAAGGCGCTGCATTTTCCTAGGAGTCTAACCTCCGGAGTTGAGTGGCTTGTGAACAGGGCAAAACAACTGTGGAAGGTATTACACCAGATGGCACCTACGCCTACGCAGTGCAAGACCAGTATGACTGCCAGGCTGCAGTGGATCAGTGGAAAAAAGCCTTCACTAATTTCAACGGTTTGCCTCCCGACTACGACAGCAAAGCATCTCCATACACTGATGCTCAAAATGTCTCCTTGATCTCCCTGTTCAACCCCAAAGAAAACCCCAAGGTTGACTGTGCACACTTCACCTGCCCAGCAACAGCAGGGGGTGTTGGAACCGAGAGAAGTGGAGAAGAGAAGGTGTTGAAAGCACTGCTTTGCGTCACTACCCCTCAAGCCTTGACAGCGGGACAGCCTCCCTACACGTAAGTTGTCTCCTTTTGGTTACCGCTGCACCTTTCTAGTGTGAAAAATCCTTCCCGTCCCTTTCGACCTTTTGCAACAAAAGGAACCGCGTGCGGCTGTTTGTGCGACTCAGCCAAGACCAGTGGAACAAAATCAATACTGCAGTCAACTCCGGCAGCGCAGCGATTCCCACTCTATTCGCCGTTGGCGCAGCAGCAGTTGCTGCTCTTTTCTTGTAAAGCCATTCTTGAGTTACCAAACAAAACCACAGCGCTTGTGCATAAGCCGCTTTCAATATCCTGGTGAAAGTTAAAACAAGTTCGTGGGAATGCCCAGCTGCCGCCTTGTGCGAGCGGCTTCCCCCGTTTTTTTTTTTCGGCATTAAATGTCTTTCCCTCACTAAAAAATCCTTCGAGGCCAGATCTGTGCTCAAAGTAGGAACAGTTCAAGTCCTAGGTATCCAAGAGCAATATGCAGCAAAACAATGTTTCGCCTTGTGCGAAGCGAAGAACCTGTATGCACCTCGATAGAAATACTTGCAGATTCTAAATTGCCGAAGTACGTTATTTTTTGGCAAGGAGAAGAGTCAGGTACTGAGCACTAATGCCGCACAATATCGGGCTTGCGGCTGCTCCAGCATTGTGCTGTGATCTTCAGCCCTGCTTTGGGGGCTTTAGAGCTTCCCCGCACATGAGAATGCACAGTAGCCAAAGACTACATAGGCGAAACTGCAAAAAAGAACAAAGGCAAATGCAACGGGCATAGACAGCGGAAACACCAGCAACCATCCCCAACAGGCGAAGCAACAACCCACAGTGCCTGATTAGGGAGAAGTATTAGTGGCTGGGCTTGAAGAAACCGTGTTTTAGAAATGGAGAGCAAGCAAAACAAGAAAAAACGAGAACAGCAAGAATGCTAATTTCTCTCCAGGTTGAGCTTGTTTCGCGTGCTGACAACTGATGTCGTCGGATATATGTACAATTAGCACTCGGCCTGTTGATTTCCAAGGTGTTAACCGTAACCGTTCAGGGACAAGTGTGTATACACTGCTTTTTAATACTTACCACCTCGGGTAGTGACGGTGGGCATGAGGCGTCCGGAAACAGCGAGTTAGGTGGAAGGAAAATGTTTTACAACGAGATGGTATGAGCTGCCGATGTCTGGAGAATCTTTGAACAAAAGGAAGGGCATTTCTGACGGACGTCATGAAGCACTAAATACACTAAAACGGAAAATACAGATAGAGTGCAGTTGCGACGCGTTGTGGTAGGGGTTTCAGTTCTGGGCTCAACACAACACGGGTTCATCGGCTACGGGAACCCTGCAGTAAAATTTGGTTGTTTGGGGGCTGAGCAGAGATGCCCAGCATCTTACGATATGTACCTCTCCCAGACATGAGAACTCCTACGTCGTATCTGTCCGTAACGTGAAGCTGGCAGGAAACAGAAGGACCCCTTTGAGGGGGGTTATATGTATAAGTAGTGGTCAATATGCCGAAATCTTTGACACGTGTGATTTCTACCAGGCAGTGGATGACGAGCAGGTCTCCACAATATACGGTTGCCACACTGCATCGGGCCTCAGTCGCTGTTGAAATGAGCGCACCGTTGGGAGAACGGGTCAACACCCACTTCACATTCACAATTCAGTAAATGATTCACATGCAAAAATTTGTTGTAAGGAAATATAAGGCAGAGCCAGCGGTGGAAGTGCGTGGATGAGCTGACAGCCTGTGTGGTTCGTGACCACCGGCACTGTAGCACTCGCGGGAGGGCACTCCCATGGTCTCTCCATGGGGGGATCGATGAGGTGGGGGCGTTGGTTTAGTTTTGCAAACAACACACCTGTTTGTTTTTATTTGGGCTAGGTCTATCTGGTGCCTATAATCCTCTCTGGTTGTCGAAAATGGCTGGGTTCAAGTTCTTGTCGCTGGCGACCGCCGCCACTTTTTTGTTGACACAGCAGGCGCAGGCCCAGGGCGAGGATGGTGCTGGAACTACAAACACAGCCAGTAAGTCTGTGACCAATTAAGTCTGTGCTTATTTTGTTCTTAACTGAGGAAGTGGAACTAAGAGGAGCTTACGTTGCGTGGACCGACGCAGAGAGAGTGAATTGCCTGGCTGAAATGAACGCGGCCCGCAGCCTTGCTGGCCTCCCCGAGCTCAAACTTGGAGACGACACAGGGAGCCTGCTGCCGATTACCACAAAGGGTGATTCCGACTCGGATGCGGAGAGCCCCAACGAGAGGTACCTCAAACAAGTCTGCGCCGACATGAAAGGGGTAAGGGCTGAATTTGCAGTTCTGTGCGCTCTTCCATGCCGTAAATGTGGTCCGATTCTGCAACATACTCCCTGTGTGGTCTCCAACTTGGTGCCCAGTGAAGCCGTCAAGGCTGCGGGCTGCCTGCCTTTCCTTAAAAAGCTTGTCTTCAGAATTGCGTGGCTTATGAATAGGGCAAAGCAACGGTAGAGAAAATTACACCAGACGGCACCTACGCCTACGCAGTGCAAGATCAGTATGACTGCCAGGCTGCAGTGGATCAGTGGAAAAAAGCCTTCAGTAACTTCAACGGTTTGCCCCCCGCCTACGAGAGCACAGCAAGTTTGTACACTAACGCTCAAAACGTCTCTCTTATCTCTCTGTTCAACCCTAAAGAGGACCCCAAGGTTGACTGCGCACACTTCACCTGCCCGGCGGCAACGCAAGGAAGCGACCAGAGAACTGGAACAGAGAAGGAATTGAAGGCCCTACTTTGTATCACGACCCCTCAAGCGTTGACAGCGCAACAGCCTCCCTACACGTAAGTTCCCTTATTGTGGTCGACGTTGCCTCTCTCTAGTGTGTAAAAATCCTTCCCATCTATTTCAACTCTTCGCCAAAAAAAGGGATAGTCTGTGGCTGTTTGTGTGACTCAGCCAAGACCAGTGGAACAAAATCAATACTGCGATAAATTCCGGCAGCGCAGCAATTCCCACTGTATTCGCAGTTGGCGCAGCAGCAGTTGCTGCTCTTTTCTTGTAAAAAAGATTCTTGATTTATTGAACAGAATCACACCGCTCGTGCATAAGCCACCTTCAATATCCTGGTGAACTTTTAACAAAGTTCTTAGGAACGATCAGTTGCCGTACGGTGCGAGCGGCTTTCCCCGTTTTTTTTTCAAGCACTAAAACGTCTTACATTCAGTTGCAGTTACAGCCTGCCATTCCCTCACTGAAAAATCGCTCAAGGCCATATTTGTCCTCAAAGTATGACCAACACAAGTCCTAGGCATGCAAGGGGAAAAAGCAGCAAAAAACACTTTGACTTGTGTGAAGCGACGAAGCTCTATATACACCGATAGAAATACCTGTATATTCTGTATTGCCAAACTAAGTTGTTTTTTGGCAGGGAGAATAGTCAGGTGCTGCGAGCTCATGCTGCTCCATCTCAGACACATGGTTGCACCAGCATTGTAATATGAGCTTCAGCCCTGCTTTGGGTAGCATGGACTTTCGAATGAAACTTTGTGCTCCACTGTTAGTCTCTCACCCCCAACATTCCTCAAACATGATACTGTACGGACCACTACAACGCCCAAGCAAAGAATTGTCAACGACTTATGAAGCATTAACTAAAGAAGCACATGTTACAGTACAGTTTTAGCGTGTACTATCGAATAAAACTCTGTGCTCCACCGTTAGTCTCGCACATTCAAAATTCTTACATAATGCACTACGGACCATTACAACCTCCAGGCAAAGAATTGTCCACGATTCATAAAGACAACTAGTGGCTTCTCTCCCGATTTCGAAGTGGTGAATTACAAAGGTTCCCTCCACAGTTAGTTTTTGTGCAAAGTCGCACCAACTGAGAGTTAAAAACAAGCAGTTGGTGCGATTCCCCACCGACTGTGTGTTTTTAACGTATCTTCTTTTCTGAGGACTTCCAAATCTCTTACTGGTATACTTTGTGGTTGGGGTTTCAGTTATTGACTCGAGACAAGCGTGGCCTATGAGCTGAGGCCACTTTGTAGTAAATTTTGGCTGTCTTGGCACTAGATACACATGTGCCACACTTTACGATATGTTCCTCTGGCAGACACCAGAAATGCTATTTCGTTTTCACCCGTAATATCAGGTTGGCACGAGGCAGTAGGACCCCTTTAACGCGGTGCATATGTTTAAGTAGCCGTCGGTAGGCCGAATTATTTGTCGCATATACCTTCCTACCATACCATGGATGACGGGCAGTTCTCCACAATATATAATGGCTGCATTGTATGGGACCTCAGTCGCTGTTGAAATGCGCGCATGGTGGGAGTGTACGCCAGCGTCTTACTTCATTTATTCACAATCCACTGAATGCTATGAATATCAAAGGCCTTAATTTATTATAAGCAAGAACAACACAGAGTCAGGTGCGGGACTGTTTAGCTGGGCGGACAGCCTGTGTGGTTCGAGACCACCGGCACTGCACCAGCCGCGGGACAGCGTTCCCATGTTCTCAACATGAAGGGGTCGTTGCCGTGCCGACTTTATTTTAGCTTTGCAAACACCACTTCCGTTTGGTTGTTTCGGAGTTATGTGTATCTGGCTTACTTAGTCCACCCTGGTTCTTGAGAATGGCTGGGTTCAAGTTCTTGTCGCTGGCGACCGCCGCCGCTTTTTTGTTGGGCAAGCAGGCGCAGGCGCAGTCGCTGCCCGGTGCTGATGCTGGTGCTGCAAACACAGCCAGTAAGTCTTTGGCCAATTTTTTATCTGGTTATTTCATGTTAAACTAGCGCAGTGGACCTAAGTTGATCGGTCTTCACGTTGTGTGGACCGTCGCAGCCCAAGTGAATTGCTTGGCTGAAATGAACGAGGCGCGCAGCCTTGCCGGCTTACCCGAACTCAAACTTGGAGACGACGAAAAAAGCCTACTGCCGATTACTACGAAAGGTACATCCCGCTCGGAAACGGAGCAGCCCAATACGAATTACCTCAAACAAGTCTGCGACGACATGAAAGGGGTAAGGGTTGAATTTGCAGTTCCTTGCTCTCTTGCGTGCAGCAGAGGTAGTCTGATATTGCAGTAGAGGGAAAACCTTGCCTTTCCCCAAAAGAGAAGACGTATCTCGAGGGTTGCGAGGCTTGTGAACAGGGTAAAGTAACTGTACAGAAAATTACACCAGACGGCATCTACGCCTACGCAGTGCAAGACAAGTATGACTGCCAGGCCGCAGTGGATTACTGGAAAAAAGCCTTCACCAACTTCAACGGCTTGCCCCCTGCCTATGACAGCACGGCAACTCCGTACACAAGCGCCCAAAACATCTCTTTCATTTCATTGTTCAACCCTAAAGAGAACCCCAAGGTTGACTGTGCACACTTCACCTGCCCACCAGCAACAGGGGACGGTGGAAACGGGAGAAGTGGAGAAGAGAAGGAATTGAAAGCACTGCTTTGTATCACTACCCCTCAAGCCTTGACAGCGGGACAGCCTCCCTACACGTAAGTTGTCTCCTTGTGGTCGGCGTTGCCTCTTTCTAGTGTTTGCAAGATCCTTCCTGCTTCTTTCAACCTTTCACCAACAAAAGAAACCGCGTGCGGCTGTTTGTGTGACTCAGCCAAGACCAGTGGAACAAAATCAACACTGCAATCAATTCCGGCAGCGCAGCGATTCCCACTCTATTCGCCGTTGGCGCAGCAGCAGTTGCTGCTCTTTTCTTGTAAAGAGGCCGTTGAGTTATCGAACAAAATCACAGCGCTTCTGCGTAAACCACTTCCCATATCCTGGTGAACGTTAACCCAACGTCCTAGGAACGCTCAGCTCCCGTCCTGCGCGAGCGGCTTTCCGTGTTTTTTTCAGCACTAAACATCTCACACTACATTGCTGTAGGAACCTGCCTTTCCGTCTATCCTCAAAGTACGAACAGCACAAGTCGTAGGCATCCACGAGGAATACGCTAAGACAAACAATTATTTTTCCTCCTGTGAAGCGATGAAACTGTATGTCCGCCGATAGAAGTAGATTCCAGAGTGCCGAAGTAAGGTATCTTTTGGCAGGGAGAAGAGTCAGGTGCTGCGAGCTCATGCAGCACAATATCAGGCGCATGGCTGCACAAGCATTGTGCCGTGAGCTTCAGCCCTGCTTTGGGAGCTTGAGGTATTCCCCGCATATATGAGAATACACAGTAGCAGAAGACCGCATAGGAGAAACAGCGAAACGGGAAGAAAGCAAAAGCGAGGGGCACTGACAGCGCAAAAAACAGCAACGATCCTTCACAAGTGCCTGATTAAAAGGGAGGATAGACCGCTGTGCTTGAAGAAGCCGTGCTTTAGAGATAGCCAGCAAGGAATACAAGAAAGAGCTAGCGAAATAAGTATGCTGGCTTCTCTTCAAGTTAAACTTTTTGTTTTGTGTACTGGAAACCTGTACCGTCGAGTCAGTACTCATCTGTCGAACCAGTAGTCGACCGCTTGGTTTCCAAAATGCTTACCATTCAGGGATCAGTGTATAAATGCTGCTTTTAATACTTACAACAACAGGTAGTGACAGCGGGCATGAAGTGTCTAGCAAAAGCGAGTTACGGGGAAGGAGGATGCTTTGAAAAGGGACGGTATGAGCTGTCGATGTCGGGTGAATCATTGAATAGAGGAAACAGCATTTCAGACGGACGTCACGAAGCATTAAAAGCACTAAGAAAGGAAGGACATGTTACAGTACAGATGCTGTACTGCGTGCTAGGCGTTTCAGTTCTGGGTTCGAGACGACAGGGGACCGTCGCCTGAGGGTACCTTGTAGTAAATATTGGTTTTTCAGGGGCTGGACGCGTATTTGCACCACTTCAGGAGATGCACCTCTGGCAGACATAAGAAATGTTACTGGGGGTTGATCCACAATGTGAGGCTGGCAGGAAGCTGGGGGACACATTTGAGGCGGTGTATATGTGAGCTTCAGCTTGGGTGCTTGAGAGCCTACCCGCACACGAGAATACACAGTAGCAAAGGGAGGCATAAAAGAAAGTGCAGAAGGGAACAAATGCAAAAGCAAGGGGCACTGACAGCAGCAATGAGCCTTAACAAGGGACGCAACAACCCACAAAATCTGATTAAGGGGGAAGATTGGCGGCTGTGCTAGAAGAAACCGTGATTTAGGAATGGCGAGCAAGCAAAACGAAAAAAGGCAAGCAAAACAAAAATAGTAAATACTCTCCATGTGAAAGTTCTTTTTTCGCTTGCTGAAAACTTGTGTCGTCGGATATTTGTCGAATCAGGACTCGGCTTCTTATTTCGAAGGTGTTTGTGCCTCAGGGACTAGTGTATAAATACTGTTTTTAATGCTTACAACCGCAGCTAGTGACGGCTGGCATGAAGCGTCTAGCAACAGCGAATCACGTAAAAGGAACATGCGATAAAGCAAGAAGCCATGAGCTGCCGATGTCTGCTGAATCATTGAACAAAGGAAACAGGTGTGCCGACGGACAGTCTTGAGCATATAGAGCCCTAACACGGGAAGCACATACTGTGCAGTTGATACACTTTGTGGTAGAGGTTTCAGTTCTGGGTTGGAGACGACGGGGGCTGATCGTCTGAGGGCACCTTGTGGTGCATGTTGGTTGTTCCTGCGCTGGACGCGCATGCATCTGCAGTCTTCACGATATGTACCTCTGGCGGGTAGCAGGAAAACTGCTTCGTATTCATGCATATTGTGAGGCTGACAGGAAGCAGGGCGACGCCCTTGAGGGGGTGCATATGCTTAAGTAGCGGTCAATAGGCCGAATTATTTGCCTCATGTACCTTTTTGCCATGTCATGGATGACGAGCAGTCGTCCCCAAGAAAGGTTTTTCTCGACGACTCGCAAGTTTATGGTGCGACACTACGTGATGCTAAAAGAAAAAGCGGCGGAGCGGGCGTCGTCTATCTGAATTGGAACAACAGCAAATCCATGAGAATCAAAGTGGGGAACACCATGACTGATTGCAAAGACGCTCGGCTGAGGAAATGAGATGCAGATACGAGCGCAGATAACATGCCTCAACCGCTCCTTGACTATCACGAGTGGCCACAATTTGTAAGGGGGATGGTGTTGAAACCTAAAAATTTAAACTCTTAAAACTACGCTCCACCCAGTCACTGGCCACTGAAGACGGGAGCAACGCACAGTGCCCGCGAGCATGCTACAACTACTCTAAGGTGCACCAACGTCAGGGCGAAATGCTACCAACCGGCCATTTTAAGGCAGATGGGAAAAACACAGGATTATGAACCATCATTTTTCTTCATTGTTACTTCTATTGCTGCGAGGAGGTCTCTGCAACAACTCGAAGGACCGCCTGGGATCGTAGGCCTGCTCACGACGACCGCGAAACTCATTGAAAGCGGTCTCCAGCAAACTTTTACTACTTTCCTCAGGCGAAAAAAGACCCTCACCCGCCAAAAACGCTATATTTTAGAATATTTTTTAAAGAAATGTGGGCGTAGTGTTCTAGACAACGGACCCCTAACAGGCTGTAGGGCAGGCAGTGCCTCCGGGCGAGTCCAGTGGCCAGCACCGTGCAGCCGAATCGGCCCCCACTTCGAGCGAAGTGCCTTCTGCTGGGCCGATCACAATTCCTGACAATTTTCAGTAGTTTGGGAATATACTAGGAACGTAAAGTTTTTGTTCGTTGTGTCTCCCGACAATGGGTGTTCTCGGATTCATTTCACTTGCGGCCGCCGCAATTCTCCTGGTTGAGGCAAGCGACACTCCAAATACCGCTGGTAAGCCCTTAATTAGCCAGCATACCAATTAAATGCCTTTGAAACATAAGAAAGCCAAACGTGTACGGTATGTCGTCGTTGGATGTGCGACTGCAGTGAGTGTAAACTGCGCGCCACAGATGAATGCAGCGCGCAGTCTTGCGGGCTTCGGTGCCCTCAAAGAAGCAACAGAATCTGATGCACAGCTTCCAATATTACAGGCAGATAACGTTTATTCCGCTGAAAAAAGCCCAAATCAAGGTTATCTGGACAAAGTTTGCGCAGCCATGAAAAAGGTAAGACCTGGTCATGTACCAGAGTGCAGATCTGAACACAAAAATTAAATTCATACCCACACTCTCACATGTACAAACAACCCAAAGCAGAGGGCATCCTTTGCTGCGAGGCCCAGAATATGATTGGCTTCTACAGTGTGAATTTTACTCAGTAGTTGAGGGAATATCAACACCCGCCAGCCTTATCTTTTCCGCAATGGTGTGTCGCCTGTACAATGTGAGCAGAACGCAATGGAAGAAGAGGACATAACACCAGACGGCACCTACGCCTTCGCAGTGCAGGACGGAGCGCAGGCTGATTGCCAGGCCGCAGTGGAGTACTGGAAAGGGGCCTTCACCAACTTTCAACGGTTTGCCACCCGCTTACGAGAGCACCGTAGATCTGTACAAGGATGCCAAAAACGTCTCTTTTATCTCCCTTTTCAACCCTAAAGATACTCCTAAGGTTGACTGCGCATACTTCACCTGCCCAAAGCAGACGAATCCAGCCAGGGTTGGTAGTGGTGGGGCAGAGGACACAGAACTGAAGGCACTTCTTTGTGTGACAACCCCTAAAGCGCTTATTGACAAAAAACATCCCTACGAGTACGTTGCCGTTAACATTTTTTATTCTCTGGCTCCAGCTGTGCTACACCTTATCTCCCTATTTCCACTTTCACACTTCTGTTTACAAGGCTGCGAAACGTAGATCCAGGGGCAGTCATCTTATTACCAGTTTGTCCTTTACAATGTACGTGACTCGTTGACTCCTGCCGAGTACTACAAATTGTAAATTTCATTGGCCCTATCCAGTCCACTACCCCAATAGCTCTGAACCGTGTTTTGTTTGTGCCGCAGGCAAGCCCAGTGGGATATGATTGCTGCTGGCTTTACAAACGCTGCCTCTGCAGCTCTGCCCGCCTTCCTTGCCGTTACAGCCGCGGCAATTGGAGTTGTTCTCCTCTAAACGCATTCGCGTCATGCCGCGCCAATTTATAGCGCATGCACAGCGGCCGTTTGCAGACCTCGTGCTGGCTTGGCAAGAACGCAAGGCCACCGTTATTTTCGAATTATTTGACTGCTTTTTTGTTTCATTTACAGGCCTCGGACGATGATACTCCCCATATGATGCTAGCTAGGGCATAGAAGATAGACGTAAGGATTGACGCCGGGTAAATTGAATGATCACATCTTAATTGTGCAGCAGATAGTCGATTTTACTAACTTATTTATTGAAACAGTTTCCATTAGACTTGCCGATGCTGCATAAATGGGTAGGGATGTATGCTGTTTTATTTGCGCAAAACGCTGTTGCCACGTCATGAATTATTTGGTTAAAAAGAAAAAGGTACTTGGGCCAGCACTGCAAATTCTCGTACATTAATTATCAGTTGGCGCTTATCTTCCATCCGGGCTTGCACTTTAACCGAAGACGATGGATAAGAGAACGAAGATAACTATAGAGTACTGGGTGGAACATGCAGCTGCAAATGTGGCAAGTCAAGTCAATTCTAAACAAACGAGCATGATTGAAACATGGTCAGAGCTAACCAGTGCTTAAAGACACAAAAATATATCTATCCGCAATATGCAAAGAAGCACCTAGAAACAAATCATTCAAACACAGTGCCTGGCGCCACTCGGCTTCTTGTCAAGGGAAAAACCCACCGGAGGCTTGGTGCTTGAACCAGCGGGTGGTTCTCACACCGAAAGATACCGGCTGTTGTCCTCAAAAGGCCAGCCAGCGTGTACCCAAGGAGGAGGTGCTGAAAGGCCGCTGGAGGAGATGAGAGTCATTAAGACAGTCCATAGGAGCAGACCAGGCACTACGCGCTTTACTCTGGAAGACTGAGCTCTCTTATTGAGGTCCCAGACCGACGGGGTCATAAGAAGCCGTGCATGAAGAGTCAGCTTCCTGGCACGATTTCAAAACAACACACACGGTTGGAGAGCTCACACTCAGCCAACCTTACGCCTTGAAGTTCCTTACTGCTGAAAGAGTGTTGAACAAGGGGACCAAAAGGAAATATCGTGAAGCTGCTCCTTCAAATCTTGCGATAAAGGCAAATTGAACGGTTGCATTTGCCATTTGGGGACACGACAACAGACAGCCAAGTTACAAGGTACAATGTGCTAGAAACAATAAGAGTGTATAGAAATTGCAATATGCGACTTCAAGGTTTCCTTCAAAGAAATACATTCAAAAATGTATTTGTCTAAAGGGAACATTGAAGGCACTACATCAGTTTTCGATTCGCGTCGCACGTGGTCCACTGGGCCGGAAGGTTCAGGAATCACAGTGCGACGCAGGGAGCAGTTGAGCTGGGCCAAATTAGGTATCTACACCCTTTGAAGTATAAAAAGTTTTATGTTACATAATATTTCATGATCAAGACGCCTAATAAAAGGGATCATACTGTGGTCCGTAGCAGCAGCACCCATTATGGACGGGGGCTGCGCCAGGCGCAGACCGCCCCCACTCCCCTGAGTCTTCCCTACTGATGGGGCCGTCTGTCTCAAGAAATCGCCGTGTATATTCATGCAATTTCTATAAATTTTATGTTTTTTTTTCCAGGAGCCAGGCGCTACTCCTTCGGGTTTAGAGAATGGCTGTCCTGAAGTTCCTGTCGGTGGCGGCCGCAGCCGTTTTTTTCTCGGCGATCAGCTGGGCACATGGAGACCCTGACCCTAATGCTATAACCCCTGAAGTCGGTGGGTCTAGTGGAGGTGGGGGACCTGGAACACCCGCCAACGGGGCCGGTAAGTCTCCAGCAACCTCAGACAAGTTTTGCTTAGAACAGAAGCTGGGTGCGAACAAGAAACGCATTTATTTTGCTGGTTCTTTGCAGAAAGGGTAGAATGCTGGAAGCAAATGAATGCTGCCAGAAGTCTTGTTGGCTTCGTTGATCTCAAGCAAAAAGACATGCTCAAAACTTCCGCAGAAGAGTGGGAAGGTGATGATGACGGCACAGCACTTAAGGCATATTTGGCAGCAGTCTGCGCCGCCGTCAAAAAGGTGAGGCTCAGCGGCCTTTGTCATGTGGTTTTCAGCAACAGCATGCAGGCGGTACCAGTCACGTAGGTGCACCTAGACACACACGAACCCACTACACAGGAAATGTTGACTGGAATCGCCTCTTACTTCTCCTTCCTTTGCTGGTGTAATGTCCACATTAGGAGCAAAGCCAAACAGCCAAAGGGGTGGCCGCCACAATGGGGGCTACCTTTGCCTACGCAGTCCAAGATGGGGATGACGTTGACTGCGCGGCTGCGGTTGATTACTGGAAGGCAGCCTTTACCAACTTCAACGGAACCCTGCCCCCTGTGTATACAGAAAACACTACGCCTTATGACAGCCTCCAAAATATCTCCTTTATTTCCCTCTTCAACCCCAAAGACAGTCCTAACGTTGACTGCGCATACTTCACCTGCCCGGCAGCAGCAACCGAGAGCAGAGGCCAGGAACAAGGAACAAGCACAGAAAAGGGAGTGAACGCGCTGATTTGCGTTACGACCCCTAGTGCCCTGGAAGCGGAGAAGCAACCCTATGAGTAAGCACGCTTTTGAATTGAACGTACTGCAGGCTTCGCCGTCTCCTGTATCTTCTTTGTGCTTCTTTCATTCTGTCAGGTTTTGCTACAGTTTTCTGTAAGTTGTAATGGAGTGGGTGCGCGTCTCAGGCAGGAACAGTGGGACAAAATCACTGCGGGTCTTAACCCCAGTAGCGCCGGCGCAGCAGCGCCGACAGCCATTGCCCTGGCAGCTGCTGCAGTTGCCGTTCTTTTCCTCTAAATAAATGCTGGGCTTGCGGAGCCAACCCGAAATGCATGCACAGCTGCCATTTCGAGTTCCCAGTGGCACCTATGGGAAAACCCTAACTATCTGAGCTGCCGGCTTGATTGGGCGGCGCTTTTTCTTTAGTCTCTTGCTTTCAATGGATTGTTTTGTCTTTACATAGCACCGCCAGCAAAAACACGTCATGATCAATGCGCTGCTGCTGCCTCATAGACCTGATGCCGACTGAGTGTGAATGCAAGGGATCCGAGATTTTCGAGTTTATTGAGCGGCCGTTTAGGCCCCGTGCGATTTCACTGAGGTACATAACAAAGACGTGAAGGCCCCTTTACTGCTTGAACAGATGCATCGCAGTTGGGTGCCAAAGAATAGATTGTATTTTGTTATTGAGCGGACTAGGTTCAACCAGAGTTGAACGAGCTGCAGAAATGAATGCAAATGCATGCGATTCTATTAACGTAAACTCAACCGCCACGTCAGATATTGCTCCGATGAGAACAAAGAAGTATTTGAATCAAAACAGCAACTGCGAAAACTCTAGCTGATGCGGAGCACTTCTCACGCCTGTTGCTTGTGCGTGACAATGGCGGGCTAAGTGTCACGTTGGAAACGATGCTGCGAACGTCACAGTTCAAGGCGAGCAGTCACACGCGAGAGCCAGTAAAACGGAATAGAAGCAGGATTAATTTTTAAAAAAAATAGCACGCCTTCCCCGAAGAGCTTTGGGGGACGAATGAGTAGCTAGTAACGGATCCTTCAAGCACATGCTGCGGTATCCGCCGGCGTCTTGACGCTCTTATATGATCATGACGTGGTTTTACTGGCGGTGCTATGTAAAGACAAAACAATACAGTGAAATAAAGAGACTAAAGAAAAAACGCCTCCCAATCAAGCCGGCAGCT
>HG712792.1:94951-107579 GCA_000499725.1 Eimeria brunetti | reverse complement strand
CCCACCCCTGCCACTGGGAACTCAAAATGGCGGCTGTGCACGCATTTCGGCTCGGCTCCGAACACAAGCCAACGACAGCGGCCACTGTTCACAAGATAAGACACTCATTATTTTCAGCAAGCGTTTATTTATCGAATGGCAGAGGACACGGCAGCTAGAGAGAACCATGAAAGATAAAAACGCGAGCGCTCCTATGAGGGCTCTCTATCGGAGCAAGCACGGGACGACGTGCATTCACGTGCAGTTCTGGATGCTGGAGATAAGGAGTCTCGAACGGGTGTTAAACGAATCCGTGTATAAAGAGCAACAAATCAGTGGTACGCGCGAACGAGATTTCACATTCAGCCACCCTCCCATCCTTAATTGCTTTACTGCTGTAATGGTTGTTACACAACAGGAGTGCAAGGCAAATATCTCCAAAGTGCCTGTAAAACTTCTAAGGAAAAGCCAAGGCAAACTCAATGGATGCCACTGAGACAACCCCACCCCACGACCTCACTGCTTTACAGAGCAGCCTACGGAACGCTATGCACACATCAGGGGGCTAGATTCCCTATTGTTCCGTATATTCAGTGGTTGCAGACGTACACAAATTTAAAGAAACCCTTCAATACATTACTATGGCATACAATTCACCTCCTTTGTGGGCCAGGGGGACGGGGAGGCCACATGGCCACTACAACGCCTGAGATGAGAGCAAATCGACCGGCGTAAAGCGGGGCAAATCCCACCTGGGGACCCCATAAGTGGGGGCAACGCATTCTGCAAGAAACTCCAATAATACTTAAAACATAAAATATGTGTATAAATACTTCTAAGAAGCGCATAGATTTGCACGTTGAATGGAAACGTTAGAGCCATCACATCAACTTTCACTCCCCCCCTTGTAGCCCAGTGGAGCGGGAAGTTCACAGAGGGGACCTCTGCAGTGCTGTACGGTTGGAGAGCATTAGGTCATATTTTCAAACCGGTTCAAACAAAAATTTTTACTTTTTGCAAAACCTCATCATAAGTCGAACAAGCACCAGCGGTCATGTAGTGGACCGGATCACGAGCGCCCACTGCTGTGCCAGAGGCTACACCGCTCCCACTGCCCCCGAGTCTCCCATGTCCCAGGGACCTGTTGTACCTCGAAACCATTTTCAATACTCAAATAATTTCCGTGAATTTTTTCCTTCCTTAACAAACCCAGGTCCCTCCATTTTCCCTGGGTTTCGACTATGGGCGTCCTGAAGTTCTTGTTGGCGGCGGCCGCCGCCATTTTCTTCATAGAAGCCAAATGGGCATATGCATCAAGTGAAGGTGATCAAAACAAGGACCAAACTGCTCCAAATGAATCAGAAGACCAAAGTAACCAAAACGGTGCAGAAAATGGCTCAGATGGCGAACAAAATGGAGGTGGTGGAGACACTGAGCCTGAAGACGTTTCGAACACCGCCGGTAAAGCCGACCTAAATAACCAAAAGCTTGCTCCCAGCAGAAACAGGGTGCAGACTTGAATCAAATTTTGCCTGATGAATTTCTGCAGAGAGGGTGAAGTGTTGGGAACAGATGAACACGGCCCGAAGTCCTGTTGGTTTCGCTAAACTCACGCAAGAAAATATCCTTAATGTTCCGAGTGACTCGACCAGCACTAAGAACGCTGACGCCGAATACAAGGAGTATCTGGAAAAAGTCTGCGAGGTTGTGAAGGCTGTGAGGCTGAGCACGAAAACTCTGTCGCCTGCGCTGCTCATACCTTTTCTGATTATACAATGCCGGCGGAGCGGCCGACGCATATACAGGATCTAGGTGCACGCATACGCACCACTCACATACACTGATACAAGCGAGATGTTTAATTTTGCCGGCCACCCTTTTTCCTGCTGTTGTCTGCGCATTGTGAACAGGACAAAAAGCTGGATGGCGTAGCCACATCAGTCGACGGCACCATCGCCTACGCAGTTCACGAAGGGAAAGAGGCTGACTGCCAGGCTGCAGTGGACCACTGGAAGGAAGCCTTCTCTAAGTTTAATGGGCTGCTGCCCCCGGTATTCACAGCGGGCACTCCGCCTTACGACAGTGCCCACAATATCTCTTTTCTTTCCCTATTCAACCCCCAAGCAAGTCCAAAAGTTGACTGCGCATATTTTACCTGCCCGGCAGCACAGAATGCCGATACCCAGCAGCGAAATACCGACACAGAAAAGGGAGCAAATGCGCTTATTTGCATTACCACCCCAAATGCCTTAAAGACTGGCGAGCAACCCTACAAGTACGCTGTCTTTTCCGCTGAGCGCAATGCAGGCTTCGCCTCCTCAGGCATTTTGCTTGCCCTCTTTTTTCATTGTATAAGCATTTGATTCAGTCTCTCCCTAGTTATGCGGAGTATATGTGTCTCAGGCAAGATGAGTGGGACCAGATCACTGCGATTTTGAACCCCAGTAACGCCGCATCAGCAGTGCCGACAGCCCTGGCTTTCGCTGCTGCTGTCGCTGCCCTTTTCCTTTAAATAATTCCTGAACTTGCGGCGCCGAGTTGCAACGCATGCCCAGCTGCTACTTCAAGCTCCCAATGACAGCTTGTCCAAAGGCCTAGGTGCCCTTAGCTGTGGGCTTGATTGAGCCGCACTTTTTGCTTTAACCCCTTGTTTTGACAGAATTGTTTAGCTGTGCATAAGGTCGATTGTAAAGCCGCATTGTTGTGCACGTACGGCTGCCATTTCAAAGGCCCGATGATGGTTAAGCATGGACGCACGGGATGCTAGTTGGGGTGCAGGATTGGAACATAGGGACTAATGGATGACAGATTGGACGAATGCACAGCAACTACTTGTCAAATAGCCGATTCCACTTGGTTGTGGAGTGTGACAATTAGTGGGTTTGCTGTCGTAGCACAAAAAAAGAGCAGTTACACGCAGTTATATTAGTCTTCAAGTCATAAATTAGTTGAATGAGAATGGAATACCACTTGAAACAGCACAGCGATTTCACAAACTGTATCTAGCGCCGAACATTTGGCATGCCTGCCGTTGTAACTTTCAGCACAAGGCAATGAAGGAAGCGGATAAAGATAATGACTCCCTAAGCGTTGTATGGGAAGTGGAGCAGACTACAAACCAAAGCAACTATCCACCGATCTGCACACAGTTGTGCATCACTCCAACAGTCCCATCCAGTCTAAGCAACAACGCAAAGGCCCTACGGATCCTGCAAACACAGACAGTGAAAAGGTGTGGCTTCTTATTGACTTTCAAGATAAACATAGGCAGCCAACGCACTTCTTAAAAACTCACTTCTTACGCTGAAAGATACTGACTGTTCTCTTCACCGCGGCTGCTCAACGAAGGCCGGCAGAGAAAGTGCCTACAGACCACCGAAAGGCATATACCACAGAGCCCTATTAAAGCTCTCGAGAGGAAATATATATGATATATAACGGGGTTAAAAGAAACCGCGCGGTAAGGGGCCCAGGGGGATGGCATGACTGCAAAATGGACATCAGACTGGAGGGCTCATACTCAGAATGCGCCATATCTTTTAGTGTTCCATTTCTGAACTGTTTGTCATGCGGCCAAAAAGCCAGGCAAAGATGTTGAAACCTCCACTGCAAACCCTGAACAATTTCAATAAATGAATGCCCACCATGGGATATCCAGGAGACAAGGGGCGGTCCAGGAGAGGCTGTAAATATATATGGAACTTATAATATACACATGTGCAATTTTTAAGCATGCGTGGGCTTGTACGTTGAAAGAAAGCCTTCAAGACACCACATCAACTTGTACCAGCCCTCCCTTGTAGTAGTGTCCGTCCGCAGAGCAGCATCTGTGGTGCGACGTAAGCTTCAACTGGGGAGACTATCCAGGTCCCTGTTGTTCCGAATGACAACTTCTTGGTTTTAATACCGATATGTAGACTAAAAACACCGATGCTCACAGTGTGGTGCAGACCGGCAGTGCCCACTAGGGAGGGAGCCGTGTCAGCCGCAGAACCACGCCCACACACTGCGGGTGCCCCGTGCAGCCCGTGTGGTCTGCCATTAGAAACTGCTGTCAATGTTCAACTCGTTTAAACGAACTTTGAAACCCTGCATATTCTTAAGTTTTGGCCTTTTTTCTTTCAGTTCCCAGAATGGCTTTCCTGAAGTTCCTGGCGGTGGCGGCCTCCGCCATTCTCGTCTCAGAGAACCACTGGGCGTTTGGAGCTACTCCTCCTAATGCAGAGGGTAATGGAAATGGTGCTCAAACATCCAATGGCGATAATAGTGCAACCACAGGTGGGAACAGTGGGGTCGGTTCGGGTGGCGTTGACCACGAAGAAAGTGAACCGAATGGCGATGCTGGAACTGGCGCTGTTACCAATTCAGCAGGTGGGTTCCCCATAGATTCACCTAACTTCTCTTCCAGTGGAAACAGAGCCCAAATTTGAACCATGGGCATTTCCTTGAGTTTCTTCAGCAAGAGAGGATTGTTGGAAACAAATGAACGAGGCCCGAAGCCTCGTAGGCTTCACTGGATTCCAGCAACAGGACATGCTTAAAATTACAGTAGCTGAAGCGAAGGCCGCTAGCGGCACTGCCGAGGAAGTCAAACAGTACTTGAAACAAGTCTGCGATGCCGTGAAAACTGTGAGGCTTGGCACTGAAATTCTTCTCTCCTGTGTTTTTCACACGGTCTCCCAATGGACAATACAAGAGAAACCACCCAAACCTCTACACCTAGGCACCCCCAAGGTCAATGCTTATCTACACACATTGCATTTTACACAAGTAAATGTCATATACACTAGCTCAGAATACCTTCTTTTCATGCTGTAAACTGCACCTTCTGAACAGAACACAGCACCTAAAAACTTGAGCCCCACAGTCGACGGTACGTTCGCCTACGCTGTTCAAGAAGGAGAAAAGGCTGATTGCCAGGCTGCGGTGGACTACTGGAAGGAAGCCTTCACCAACTTCAACGGAGAGCTGCCCCCTGCGTATGAAGCAAACACGAAGCCTTACGACGACCCCCGAAATATCTCTTTCATCTCCCTCTTCAACCCCAAAGACAGTCCCAAGGTTGACTGCGCATACTTCACCTGCCCCAAAGCAGCAGCAGGAGATGGGACGCAGCGCCAGACTGCAGGCACAGAAGGGGCAGTGAAGGCGCTGATTTGCGTTACAACCCCCAATGCATTAGCACAGGGCAAGAAACCTTATGAGTAAGCCACTTTTCGAGCTGAATGTACTGTAGCTTTCGCTTGGTGGTGAAAGTGTTTGCCTTTGTCCATTATGCCTGTCTTTGCTTCAGTTAACTGTAATTTGTATAGAAGTGGGTGTGTTTCTCAGGCAGGAACAATGGGACAAACTTGCTGCGGGCCTCAAGTCTGGTAGCGCCGTAGCAGCAACGCCGGCAGCCCTTGCCCTTGCTGCTGCAGCACTTGCCTCTCTTCTCCTTTAAGTAATTGCTGAGCTTCCGGACCTGAATCACATCGCACGGATAGCTGCCTCTTCAAGTTCCCAGTGGCACCAGTGGAAAGCACTGAATACCCTGAGCCTATGACTTGATTGATCTGCCCTCTTTGCTTTAGTTGCTTGTTTGACAGCATTATTTTGCTTTGTATAAATTCGTCTGTGTAGCCAAAATTGTGCATGCAGAGCTGCCATTTCAGACGTAGTCGCGGCTTTGCATAGAAACACGGAATCGGAAATCGCTGTCCTGTTTGACTGGACTATTTTTTACCGTTGCATTTACAAGCCTCATAAGATGTTAATTGGGATATAGAAGGATAATGTAGCGATTGTATCAAGACTGCGTGAATGCATGTATCGTACCTGCGTGTCAGTTTTATTCCGCAATTCTGTAAACTTGCGGCGTCCGCGGAAGGCGGACCCGCCATGTCACATCCTCTTAGGATCAAGACAAGTTAGAATTTTGTTCAGCTCAGGATTCCCGCAAATTTAAGCTAGTGCTGGACATTTTGCGCTCCTGCTGCTAACAGCGACACTACAGGAAACGGGCATTGAAAGTGGCTCAGTTAATGCTGCATGGCACACTAAGCTACAGCTTCCACATATCAACTCATGGGAGAGCATTTCCACAACACAATCACATCAGACCAGTATAAGTAACGCGGCAAAGTTTCAACTGTGATCCATAAGACACCATAGTATACTAGGAAGGAATGCTGCGGACACAGGCCGTGATATCGCTCAATTACATGCACCCTGTCATGGTAGACACCCCAAGAAAATTGGACATCAAGGGCAACGGGCACTGCTTACACCGAAAGAGGCTAGCTGCTTTCTTCAACCGGCCACTCAACGAATGCCGGCGACGGAAGAGCTTGAAACCGGGTGTGCAGTGTGAACGTTGGAGCGCCCAAACAGGTGTCCTCCAGAGGAATGTACAAGGCACTCAGCTCTTTCCTGTGGAGGCCTGGAACCAGGGCTCGACATCTCTGGCACACTGGGACAGACGAAGATATGTGAATAGACCCAAGGGTGTGGCACGACTGCGAAAAAATGTCAAACGAACGGTGCAGATTCCACCTGTCTCTCATCTTCCCGCCTTTGAATGTTTTGTGTTGTATTTGCTCTTACCCTGCAGGAATACATGGCAAATATGTCAAAACCGCCCCTGCAGCCCGTGATATGAATGCAGATCAAATGAATGGAGGCGGCACGTCTCACTTACGAATCACACAAGCAGAGAAAGTGGAGCCCATGAGGAATTACGCACAAGAGTGAAATACAGCATATATACATTTAAGGTGCATAAATATGTAGATATAACCCCAGCGTTCTAGCAACAGACCAACTTGCAATTCGCCTCATATTTGGTCCAGTGGCGCACGGCGGTCAAAGGGACGGTTCTCTGCTACAGTGTGCGCATAAATGGGAACCCGTCATGCTTTAGTTCTAATGCGCTTTTTAAAAGTACTGACTTCTTGCTGTAACTTTGTCTTTAATGAAAAGGGGGCTGTAGATCATCCTTTGGACCGGATCGACAGTGCCCGGTAGGAAGCGAGCAGTGCCAACCGCGAGGCGCCCCCCGCGAATCGCCCCTACCATTCGACACTGCTGCCATGTTCCAAATTTTCTTACACAAATTCGCATGTCTGTATTTTACGCTTGTCCTTTTTATCGGCAGCTAGAATGGCTGTGCTGGAGTTTCTGTCCGTGGCGGCTGCCGCCATCGTCTTCTCTGAGACCACTTGAGCATCTGGAAACACTGGAAATCTGTTGTCGCCAAAGTAGGGATTAGATGCAGATCCTGACGATGATGAAAGTTAATCTGGTGGAGGTGGTGAAGGAGGTGGAGCGGTTGCTAACAAGGCCGGTGAGCTCCAAGTAAAAATTTGTTTAAAACTCGTCTTAACGAAAGATGTTCGCGCTTTGAGTATGTTTCTTCTGCTGGGTTGCTGCAGAAAGAGAGGAGCGTTGGAAACAAATGAACGCGGCCCGAAGCCTCGTTGGTTTCGCCGAACTCAAGCAAGAAAATAAGTTCAAAATTTGCGCTAATGACTGGGATGAGACTGATGGAAGCACCAAACTCACAGCATACCTGACAAAAGTCTGCGAAGCAGTGAAAACCGTAAGGTTTGGCACTGATTCCTTTTACTTTTACCGTGTACGTATATATCACAAAACTACTCCGGATTCTACTTCGGATTCTACATATTAGGGCAGAACCACCCATACCTATATACCTCGGCATCCTCACACAAGTCGAAGGGACGTCTTCCATCCCTCGTCCTCGTTTCGTTGCGATCCGCCAATTGTGAACCGAACACGGCTCCGGCAGAACTGGAAGTGAAAATCGAAGGTACCTCCGCCTACGTGGTTCAAGAGAAGGAAAAGGCTGACTGCCAGGCTGCAGTGGATTACTGGAAGGCAGCATTCAGCAACTTCAAAGGAGCGTTTCCCCCTGCGTATCAAGCAAACACTAAGCCTTACGACGACCGCCAAAATGTCTCCTTCATTTCTCTCTTCAACCCCCAAGCAACTCACGTTGACTGCGCATACTTCACCTGCCCGGCAGCACAACAAAGAAACCCGAAGCAGCGAAACACAGGCACAGAGGAGGAAAAGAAGGCACTGATTTGCGTTACAACCCCGAATGTACTGACCGAGGCCAAACAGCCTTATGAATAAGCCATTTTTTGGACCGAACGCGTTGCAGGCTCACTGGCTCAGGTGTTCTGCTTGGTGTGTGTTTATTGTGTAAGTCTTTGCTTCAGTCGTCTGCAAGCTGTGGAAAAGTTGGTGTGCTTCTCAGGCAGGAACAATGGGACAAAATCACTGCAGGTCTCGATCCCAGTAGCGCCGTAGCACCAGCACCGGCAGGCCTTGTCCTTGCTGCTCCATCACTTGCCGCTCTTCTCCTCTAAATAAATGCCGAGCTTGCGGAGTTGAGTCGCAGTGCATAGACAGTTGCCTCCTCGAGTTTTCAGCGGCATCAGTAAAAAGCTTTGAATACCCTGAGCTGTCGACTCGATTGATCCGCCCTCTTTGCTTTAGTTGCCTGTTTGACAGCAGTGCCTAGCTTTGCACGAATTCGTATCTATAGCCGAAGCTGTGGTGCATGCAAAGCTGTCATTTCACAGGCCCGGTGATGGATTTGCCTTGCATAAACGCAAGGAGGCCGAAACTGCTCTCTCGTTTGACTGGGAAATTTTTTCTTTACGAGACGAATTTGAATTATCTGGGTAGAGAATTAGGACGCAAGTACTGTTGCAAGGTTTCTCGAGTATGTACACGGTAGCTGCGGCTAGAATAATCGACTTTACTTACTGAATATGGTGCTATGCAAGAATGAAGTCAGAGTAGCGGCGCTCGCGCAAGACGCACACGCCACGTCATGGTCACATATATTGCTAAGATGAAAACGAGTTGTCATTTGAATCAGCAGGGCCGTTTCGCATATGTAAGCTAATGCAAAACATTTTGAATGGGAGTTGCTGCGTATTTGAGCACAAGACAGTGCAGGAAACGCACGCTGAGGGTGACGCAGTCAGTGCTGCGTGGGACATGAAGCTAAAGTTTCAACAATAACGTTTGTGGCGCGACGTATGCTTCAATTGGGTAAAAACCATCACTATTCCTGCAGCTCCAAATGATTTGTCCTTAATTTTAATTCAAATAAATAGAGTAAAAACGCCGACAATCATAGTGTGGAGCAGATCCGCGGTGCCCAGTAGGAAGCGGTGCCAGCCGCAGGACCACGACGCCCTCCCGGCAAATACCTGGTAGAGCTGCGATGACTGATCATTCGAAACTGCTGTCAATTTTTAACTTGTTTGAACCAATTTTGAATATTTTCATTTTCTTTAGAGCTAGTGTTCTTTCTTTCGGCTCCCAGAATGGCTGTCCTGAAGTTACTGGCGGTGGCGGTCGCCGCCATTTTCATCTCAGAGAACGATTCGGCATTTGGAGCCACTCCTCCCAATGGAGAGGGTAGTGAAAATGGTGGGCAAGGATCCAGTGGCCCAAGTCAGGTAAGTCCTGGTGGGAATGGAAGTGGTCCAGAAGACGAAAATCATAGTGGAGCAGACGCGGAGGATGGCGGGGGTGAAACTGACACTGGTACCAACTCGGCAGGTGAGCTCCCCGTAGATTCACTCAACTATTATTCTAGTAAAACCCGACCGCAAACTTGAAGCGTGCACATTTCCTTGAGTTTCTGCAGCAAGAGAAGACTGCTGGAAACAAATGAACGAGGCCCGAAGCCTCGTAGGCTTCACTGGATTCCAGCAACAGGACATGCTTAAAATTACAGTAGCTGAAGCGAAGGCCGCTAGCGGCACTGCCGAGGAAGTCAAACAGTACTTGAAACAAGTCTGCGATGCCGTGAAAACTGTGAGGCTTGGCACTGAAATTCTTCCTGTCTCCCGCTTTTCTCACACGGTTTCCCAATCGACAATACAAGGGAAACCACCCACACCTGTACACCTAGGCACTCCCAAGGTCAATGCTTATGTACACACATTGCATTTTACACAAGTAAGTGTCATATGCAATAGTCCAGAATACCTTCTTTTCATGCTGTAAACTGCACCTTCTGAACAGAACACAGCGCCTACAGATTTGACCTCCACCGTCGACGGTACGTTCGCCTACGCTGTTCAAGAAGGAGAAAAGGCTGATTGCCAGGCTGCGGTGGACTACTGGAAGGAAGCCTTCACCAACTTCAACGGAGAGCTGCCCCCTGCGTATGAAGCAAACACTAAGCCTTACGACGACCCCCGAAATATCTCCTTCATCTCCCTCTTCAACCCCAAAGAAAGTCCCAAGGTTGACTGCGCATACTTCACCTGCCCCAAAGCAGCAGCAGGAGATGGGACGCAGCGCCAGACTGCAGGCACAGAAGGGGCAGTGAAGGCGCTGATTTGCGTTACAACCCCCAACGCATTGACAAAGGACAAGAAACCCTATGAGTAAGCCACTTTTCGAGCTGAATGTACTGTAGCTTTCGCTGGATGATGGTGAAAGTGTTTGCCTTTGTCCTTTATGCCTGTCTTGGCTTCAGTTCAGTGCAATTTGTATAGAATTGGGTGTCTTTCTCAGGCAGGAACAATGGGACAAAATCGCTGCGGGCCTCAAGTCTGGTAGCGCCGCAGCAGCAACGCCGGCAGCCCTTGCCCTTGCTGCTGCAGCCGTTGCCTCTCTTATCCTCTAAGTAACTGCTGAGCTTCCGGACCTGAGTCACAGCGCACGGATACCTGACTCTTCAAGTTCCCAGTGGCACCAGTGGAAAGCACTGAATACCCTGAGTCTTTGACTTGATTGATCCGCCCTCTTTGCTTTAGTTGCTTGTTTGACAGCATTATTTTGCTTTGTATAAATTCGTCTGCGTAGCCAAAGTTGTAGTGCATGCAGAGCTGCCATTTCACAGACATGTTGACGGCCTTGCATAGAAGCACGGAATCGGAAATCGCTGTCCTGTTTGACTGGACAATTTTTCACCGTTAAATTTACAAGCTAATTTGACGTTAATTGTGGCAAAGAATTAGGACGCATGTACTGTTGCAAGGCAGCTCGAATGAGTACGTCTTAGGTACAAGTCTAACAATTGATCTTATGTAACCATTCGGTGAAGTTGCTGTAGGTGCAGGAATGAAGGAACAGAGATGCATGTAGCGGCGTTGGCGCACGTCGCCGCCATGTCCGAATCTAAGATGAAAACGAATTGACATTTGAATCGGCTCGGGATTCCAGAAAATCTAAGCCAAACGCAAGCATTTTGCATGCCTGCTGCATATTTCAGCACAAGACGGTGCAGAAAAGGGGCTGCGAGTGACGCAGCCGATGCTCCGTGGGAAACGATGCTAAAGCTGCCACAACAGCACCTGTGGCGCGACGTATGCTTCAATTGGGGACAAACCATCCACATTCATGCAATTCTGAATAATTGTTTCTTGATTTTAAGTTTAATAAATAGACTAAAAACACCGATGATCACAGTGTGGAGGAGATCGGCAGTGCCCAGCGGGGAGGGAACCGTTCCTGCCACAGGACCACGCACACACCCCGCGAGACCTTCGTGCAGCTGGGGTCGTTTGTCATTCGAAACTGGTGCCAACGTTCAGATCGCGCACCAATTTTGAATATTTCCACTTTCTTAAGGTCTGCCATTCCTTCTTTCGGTTCCCATAATGGCTGTCCTGAAGTTCCTGGCGGTGGCCGTCGCCGCCATTTGCCTCTCAGAGAACAACTGGGTATTTGGAGATACTCCTCCCAATGGAGGTGCTGATGGAGGTGGTAGACAAGTAAACAGTGGAAAAAACTGTGCAGATCCTGGTGGTGGCAGTGGATCTGATCCAGGTGGCTCGGTTGAACACGAAGACACGGAGGATGGCGGTGGTGTTAGCAACTCGGCAGGTAAGGCCCCTGTAAATTCACTTAACTTACCTTCCAGTGAAACCAGAGCCCAAATTTGAACCATGGGCATTTCCTTGAGTTTCTTCAGCAAGAGAGGATTGTTGGAAACAAATGAACGAGGCCCGAAGCCTCGTAGGCTTCACTGGATTCCAGCAACAGGACATGCTTAAAATTACAGTAGCTGAAGCGAAGGCCGCTAGCGGCACTGCCGAGGAAGTCAAACAGTACTTGAAACAAGTCTGCGATGCCGTGAAAACTGTGAGGCTTGGCACTGAAATTCTTCCTGTCTCCCGTTTTTCTCACACGGTTTCCCAATCGACAATACAAGAGAAACCACCCACACCTGTACACCTAGACACACCGAGGGCCAAAGGTTGTGTACACATCTCGTGTTGTGTATACGTAGGCACCATATACACTAGGCCCGGATGATTTTTTTTCGTGCTGTAACCTGCAACCTGGACAGAAGTCAGCGCCAAAAACCTTGAACCCCGCAGTCGACGGTACCTTTGCTATCGCTGTTCAAGAAGGAGAAAAGGCCGATTGCCAGGCTGCGGTGGACTACTGGAAGGAAGCCTTCACCAACTTCAATAGAGAGCTGCCCCCTGCGTATGCAGCCAACACTAGGCCTTACGACATCCCCCGAAATATCTCCTTCATCTCCCTCTTCAACCCCCATGAAAGTCCCAAGGTTGACTGTGCATACTTCACCTGCCCCAAATCAGCAGCAGGGGGTGGGACGAAGCGACGGATTGCAGGCACGAAAGGAGCAGTGAAGGCGCTA
>HG712792.1:62989-89528 GCA_000499725.1 Eimeria brunetti | reverse complement strand
ATGAAGCAAACACTAAGCCTTACGACGACCCCCGAAATATCTCCTTCATCTCCCTCTTCAACCCCAAAGACAGTCCCAAGGTTGACTGTGCATACTTCACCTGCCCCAAATCAGCAGCAGGGGGTGGGGCGCAGCGCCAGACTGCAGGAACAGAAGGGGCAGTGAAGGCGCTGATTTGCGTTACAACCCCCAACGCATTGACAAAGGGCAAGAAACCCTATGAGTAAGTCGCTTTTGGAGGTGAACGTACTGCATTCTTCGCTGGATGGTGAAAGCGTTTGCCTTTATCCATTATGCCTGTCTTGGCTTCAGTTAACTGTAATTTGTATAGAATTGGGTGTCTTTCTCAGGCAGGAACAATGGGACAAAATCGCTGCGGGCCTCAAGTCTGGTAGCGCCGTAGCAGCAGCGCCGACAGCCGTTGCCCTTGTTGCTGCTGCAGTTGCCACTCTTCTCCTCTAAGTAACTGCTGAGTTGCGGGACAGAGTCACATCGCATGTATACATGCCGCTTTGCCTTCCCAGTGGCACCAGCGGAAAGCGCTGGAGGCCCTGAGTCTTGACTCGTTTGATCCGCCCTTCTTGCTTTAGTTGCTTTTTTGACAGCACTGTTTCGCTTTGTAAAAATTCGTATGTGTAGCCAAAGTCGTAGAGCATGCACAGTTGCCATTTGACAGACCTGGTAACGGCTTTGCATAAACGCAAGGCATCTGAAATCGCTCCCCTGATTGACTGGACAATTTTTTCTTGTTACTTGTACAAGCCTAATTTGATGCTATGGGGGTAAAGAATTATGACGCAGGTACAGTTGCAACTTTCTCAAATGCGCAGATAATAGCTGCGGCTCGAATAATCGACTTTATTTAGCAGTTCGGTGAATGCTGTAGGCGGAGAAATAGGGTGTTGACGCAAGGCGCACACACCAACATCGGAGTCACATACTGCTAGGATGGAAACGAATCAGCATTTGAATCAGCTCAGTATTTCCGCAAATTTAAGCTAATGCCGAGCATTTTACGTGTGTGCTGCTGCGTAGCTCTGCACAAGGCAGTGCAGGAAACGCACATTTAGAGCGACCCCGTAAACGCAACATGGGTCATGATGCTACAGCTTCCACATCTCATTTCATGAGTGAATATCTTCGCAGCACAATACAGCGGAGTAGTACAAGTGACACATCAAAGTGTTTCCACTCTGATCTCTATGACACCATAGTATGCTACAGGGGAATCCTGCAGACATATCCCGCGGTGACGCTCATATTCTTGCCCCCTGTCAAGATGTTCACCCTAAGAAAATTCGATGTCAAATGAAACCGGTTGTACACACCGAAGTGCTTGGTGAATTCCGGAGCGCCGTTGGGGCCCTCTAGAGGAATATACAAGGCACTCAGTGCTTTACAATGGAGGCCTGGAGGCAGGGTTCGACGTCTCTGGCACATTGGGATAGACCAAGATGTGTGAATGGAGCCCAGGTTGTGGCATTACTGCGAAAAAAAAAAATTTCGGATCTATCGGGTCATAATCCACCCGTCTGCCATCTCTATATTATCTAGTGTGTCGGTTTTGCATTTGCCTCTACACAATTGGCATACATGGCGAAGACGCCGAAGCCGCCTCTGCAGCCCGTAATATGAAAGTATATTCAATGAGTAGAGGGGGGGCGGGACCAACATACGGATTATACAAGCAGACGAGATGTACTCCGCCAGTAAACACATATACGCTTAAAATATAGTGTGTTTATATCTAAGCGTCTACAAATGTGTGCATTTAATGGGAGCGATTGCAGAACCGGTTCAACGTGCAATGCGCCTCACGTTTGGTCCAGTGGCAGAAGACGGTCAGAAAGGCGTTTCTCTGCTACAACGTGCGTACCAGCGGGCGCTCATCATGTTGTGTTTCTGAACTGTTTTTTTTATAAAAAGCGGGATCTTGCTATAAGTTTGTGGTCAATTAAAAAAGGACTGTAGATCACAGGCAAGCCCAATGGGATCAAATCACCACTGGACTCAACAAAAACGCGGCTACCGGCGTGCCAACTCCTTGGCTTTGCTGCTACAGCTGTTGCCGCTCTTCTCCTTTGAACGCTCTCTCAGCCCCACCCCACCTTGAGCCAGTGGTCTGTTCCCTGGTTCATTGCCTAAGTGCAACGAGTCACTGATGTGGTGTCTCCCGAGCAGCTGAAAGCCTACAAGCTAAAGGAATTTAGGTTACAGAACATTTTGTGCCGTGTGGATTTAATTGTGTAGGGAATCTTACGCGCCTGACACTACTGCCTATTAGGCTTCTTATAGCAGTGCAAGAGCATAATATACCGAATAAAGCGGTAGAACATATCGTATCTATGTACACTACATGAATGTTTTAATGGGTATCTACAGCCTAGTTTGGTCGAGTCCTGCGATCGACCCCACAGCACTGCCACTTCTAGTCTAAAAGGCGCTCAGCTTAACACCCTGTTACAACGTGAGCAACAAGCTCAGCAACTCAACTGCGGGACGTGTTGCTCAGGCTTTTTCGAAGGCATTAGGATAAAAGCTTATGAGTTTCCTTCATCCGAAATCTTTAGCTCTAAGACCATTAGCCTAAGCGTTGCCATTTGCTCATAAGACGCCTTGTATCCTCATAATTAGTGCTGCCTGGCTTAACCACTGACCAGCAAAACACTTGTTTGCGTTAGCTCTGAAAACATTCACCACAAACGTGCCGTATGATAGCAAACGGCTTTTGCCTAGATCAGAGTCCTGGAGACGGTTCCAGAAACGCCAGATTTGACCTACATTAGGTTTCGGTAGAAACACCTATGATGCCAAATCCCGCTGACAACAAAGAGGGTGACGCAAAGGTTCTGTGTGCGCAGCGGCAGCAAAGGTTCAAGGGAATGTGCTGGGCGTACGCGTGCCAGAGCAGCGTTGGCCTGAGTAAACGCACTTGGCAAATGTAGCAATGCGTTGCTTGATTTTTGTCAAGGGGATCACGGCCGGTGCACCTCTGAGCTGTATATTTTCACCTTGCGATGGGAGCTAGCTGGATGCAAATCAAGTCCGTACACAACCTTAGTCGCGCAAAAGCAGAAACAAAAATGTCACTGCATTTCTGGCTCAGCGGGCGCCTGTCATCTCGTAATTGCGCCTGTCTACATGCAGTCGGCTCCACACTTCCAACTGAAGGCCGTGGTGAGTGTGGGTATACCGCCGAGTGGAAATGAAGGGACACGGTGAATACAATCAATAGCGGCAATGCACAAGTGACAACTCCGCGACTCAGGAACAGTTTCACTGTTTCACAAGAAAATCAGTGTGCTGTGCGACGCCTTCTCAATAATCTATAGGGAAATATTGCTCAGGACCCTGCAATGCGTGAAAGGGACCCTCACTGCGTTGCACTACTGGTTATGCAGTCGTATCCCAACAAGTCGTGCTAGGGTTTGGTGTTTGCTTCATAACTCTCCACTTTCTTGTCTGTCTTTAGTTGGTATGCAAAAGGCAGCACAAGCAGCCAAAAAGGAAATGAGGCAGCGTACGTGAATATCTCTCACCGGAGAAAGTGAATGTGGTGTCGATTCAAAGGAGAGCGCTCATCAGGCTTTACCTTTGCAGACATTGCATATGAATGACTGTGCAAGGGTGTTGTGGAACAGAGTGAAACACGAAGTTCGGTGGCAACCCTTCTGTACAACGACACTGTGTGCAACTGCTCTCAAACAAGGAGTTCGTGGGTTGCCAAACGACCGACTCCCTAAGGGATACTCGATTCAGTCGTTCTGTTGGGGTTGCTTTACGCTTTCGAACAAAGGCTTTCTGTGTGTATCTTGCTTAAATGCGTTTCTTATTTCCAGCTCCACCTGGCTTACAGTTTCGCTGCGCTGCGAATGGGGGTAATCTGAGTTCTAACCCTTAGTGGACATAGGAACCAGACAGGGCAAAGTTGAACACTGAAGATCAACTGAACTTTCCAGTCTTTTTATGCACATAGTATTTGTTCATTTATAACGTAGTTATTTATATGCTTCTCTGTGACCCCTTCTGCCAACGCAACGTGCGCTGCCTCTGGAACTGCACCAGCGGAGCTCCGCCGCGTCCACTGGCCACGGAGTATCCCTCTGTTCCGCCGGCGTGTATTGCTAGTGCGTGCCACCTTGCATACAACAGCAACCTATGCCAAGGGAACTACCTTCGTACATGGCAGTGACAACACAATACGAAGTGGCCAATTGTTTTCATTTTGGGTACGTGGGCAAAGAAGGGAAAGGAATCAAACGAACTGGCATAATGGCCTTTGGTAGAGTGCCACGCACTACAGTATCATTGGCCGTCCTACTTAGATATGCAGGTACGGCACCTGTGAGTGGGTACTGTTAGGTACACACTCACAGGTGCCGTACCTACTGCACGACAATTATTAATTGTCGTGCAATAGTCAACGCATGAAAAACGATGTTAAAGAAACTGAAATGTGGAATGCTGGGCCGGTGTGTGGGAATGTAAATGGGACAGCTAGTGGGGCTGTTGTCAACCGGAGCTGGGAAAGGTCTCGCAATGTGACAACCTGAAAGAAAAACTTTAGGGATGGTAGGTCCATTCAGCTCGTCTTACAATTTCCTAGCTTATCCTGGATGAAATGATCGAAAACCTCATGACTTTGTGTATCTGCTTGGTAGAAACTACTCTTATTGCGCTTAGACACAACTTTTGGCCACCTGGAAGACCATAGTAGCACACCGTGCTGAGCCGCCGTGTTACAAGAGTTGGCGTAAATCGCCGGCTGCGCAGCTGTCCAGGGAGTACCCATATACGTCCGCTTGTTCACATAGTACTAATCATTGTTTACGACAACGTGGCTATTGTTTGCTTATTAATAATGTAGTTACTATTCCCTGTCAAGTATAGGTGGGCTAGCTACCCCATTTAACGCCATCAGCCTTCACGGATATTGAAGTGCGTGGCGCTCGAGGCGCAGTTCATGATAAGGACTACAATATGAGGCACCTGTCCTAGTTAAACAAAGCCAATAAACCAGAGTATTTTGTGAATACTTTGTTGAGGTTAATTCAAGAGGATATGGTGTCTGCTCCTCTTCAAACAGCGTGTAGTCGCGATACTTGCTGGTCGGAAGAAGGTTAACATGCACGGGCAAAACGCCTAATCGATATTGTTCTCAGACACTCTACCACCAGCAGTAGAACAACATATAATATATCATAACATTTCCATTGCGTTGTGTGGTGAAGAGGATTACAGGCTGCCTCTATGCAAAATTGGGGACTGGTCCCAATCGGCACCGTTGTAGACCACGCACGCCACCGCCGATATAGGCTCGCGGCGTGGGTGACTACTTCGAGTGCTTCATGTCCTTCATCCGGGAGATATTACGGATTTTTCAGTGGTTTAGTTTTTATTCAAGCACACATACTATTCCAAATATCGAAAATGGCAGCTCTCAAGTTCCTGTCCTTGGCGACTGCCGCTATCTTCGTGCTGGACACAAGCGGGGTTCGCGCAATGGAAGGTGCTGGCGCAACAAGTGAGTCCTTTGAAAATATTTGCAAAGGGTTTCATATTGTGGAAGTACCGAACTAAAGCACATTGAATTTGCAAACATTTGTGTGTGTCTGCAGACAGTGGCGTCCCGGTGGATTGCTCGAAGGCAATGAATGCGGCCCGCGACCTTGTCGGCTTCGCCGGACTCACAGTGGAACAGACAATACCCATAAAATCCGATCCCACAACAAGCGTAGCTGTTGAGGAAACCTACGTAGAGTCAGTCTGTCAGGCACTGAAAGCTGTAAGGCGCGGCGATAAGTTTCGGATTGCTGGGTACAATTGAAAAGGCTGCGCGGTAAATGCCTACGCACAAAAACTGAGCAAGCACAGAAATGTTTATCGCCATTTATATATGCCGCGTTGCATTCAGTATCATATTTTATGCGTGCGGTGCCTTCTACACAACGAGCAGGATGGAGTGCCGGTGCCGGCGGCCAAGTCAGCCAACGTCGATGGCACCTATGCTTACGCTGTTCAAGACGAAGCTAGTGCAGATTGCGAAGCAGCAGTGGAGCACTGGAAGGCAGCCTTTTCCAACTTCAGTGGCCTGCCTCCAACATACACAGAAAGCACAGATCTGTACAAGAACAACCAAAATATTTCCTTCATTTCCCTCTTCAACCCTAAAGAAAGTCCCAAAGTAGACTGCGCATACTTCATCTGCCCAGCAAAAAAGACACCTCCAGATACAAGCGATCCTGCTGATGAAGGCGAGGAGGACGTCGATGGAGATGGGGATGGCGGTACACCGCCAAAAACAGAACTTGGAGGAAAGGCAAGTCAGAATCTAGAAGGAAGAAATGCCGCGTCGACGGACAAGGAAGTGAAGGCCCTACTTTGCTTCACCACCCCCAAGGCCTTGAATGCAGGCAGCGCCCCATACACGTAAGTTGAATTCCAGCGTAAACGCCTTGCCCCTAATAGGGGCTCGCGTCTGATGAAAAATTAAGTGACTTTTTGGAAGTGTTTCCGGAAGGAAGACGTCCCTTCACAACATACGCTGGCTATGAAAGCTGCATTTGTGCCTCAGGCAAACCCAGTGGGATCAAATTGTCACTGGACTCAACAAAAACGCCGCTACAGGAGTTCCAACGTTCCTTGGCTTCGCTGCTGCAGCAGTTGGTGCTCTTCTCCTTTGAACGCTCGCTCAGCTCCACCCCACCTTGAGCTAAGCTTGTGATTCGTTTCATGGTCCAGTTCTTAACTATGAGGAGTCACTGCTATGATGTCTCGGGAGGCTCGGAGAACTCACACGCTAGAGGGCTTTGGGCTATCAAACCTCTTGAACATGGCGGTACAGTTGCGTAGGGAATCTTATGCTCCTCACACTATACGCGATAGGCATTTGTACAGCAATGCAAGTGCACTATATGCTGAACAAAGCAGTGAAATCCATCTTAGCTATATACACTGCATGAATGCTTCACTGGGATGCTTCAAGCTCGGTCGAGACCGAGCTGCCATATAGCGCTGCCATAGCACGTCCGTGATCGTAAGACCCGCTGACAACAGTGAGGATAAAGGCAGCAAAGGCCCAAAGGAATGCGTTGGGTGAAAGCATGAAAGCAAGCTAGAGCATGTTTGTCCAAAAGGTGATCAGCTGAGCACGCAGAGAATGTTCAGCTGCTGAGGGTCTTGCTCGTGCTTTGTTGAAAGCATTAAGATACAAGGTTATAAGGTTCCTTTACCCGAAACCTTTAGCTCTAAAGCTATGAGCCTAAAGGGTCTTAACTGCCCACAAGATGCCGTGTATCCTCGTAACTACCAGTGCTCAGGCGAGAGCAGGTTCGGCCTGACTAGACGCTTTTGGTGGATGCAGGAATGCACTGCTTCATTTTTGTGCAGGCCGTCGCGGTCGCTCACCATGAGAGCGACCTGCATGCAACTCCCGTTCACACACAGCCTTAGTCACGCACAAGCAGAAACATACCTCTCTTCACATTATTCTCTACCCGGGCGGTTGCCGCCTCCTAGCAGGGCTTGCATGCATGCCGTTGGCTTCGCATTCCCAGCCGATGAGTGTGATGCGCGTGCGAATAGCGCCCAGTGGGAATGAGAGGACAATGTGAACGCAACTACAGGAGGGAATGCGGAGGTGACGCGAGGCAGCAGAGGGCCTTGGGAACTCCGAGACTCAGGAACAATTTCACGAGTTTGCAGCAAAATCAGACGTAGTGTGCCCAGCTTTGCGGCAGGAATGCTAGAAAGCAGAACAAACTCGTCGTCGTGCTGCTGCTGGGAGATGCCTCCTCAACAATATAAAGAAAAACGTTCTTCAGAACCTTGCAATTCTTCCGAAGGCCCCTCACTACTTTGCTCTGCTCGTCACGTAGTCCTACATCAACAAATTGTTGCAGGGCTTGGTGTTCGTTTCATAGTGCTGTGCCTGCTGGTCTTTCCAGTCCTTTTGCACAAGGATCTCTCCACCAAGAGAAACCTGATGCCGCTCACTTTGACGTAGTGTCTCTCTGTGGATAAAGCAAAAGGTGTAGCAGATTCGACAGAGCGAGGCCATGAATGCGTAGAAGGCTAGCGCTCCATAGGCCCTCCCCTTGCAAGAATTCTGTATGAGTGATCGTACTAGGCAGTTGCGCAACATAATAAGGCACGAGTTTCCGTAGAATTCCATCCCCTTGAAAACCAGAATTTGTGCCATTCCCATCAAATAAAGAGTTTTCGTGGGACAGAACAACGGCTCCATATGCGCCCGTTGCTTCATTCATATTGTTGCGGTTGGATCCCGCCATCAAGCCCGGGCTTTTCATGTGGATCATACCTGAAGGCGTTTCTTGTGGCTGTTCGTTCTTGGCTTACATGTTCGCTGTACTGGGAGCGGGGCTGTTCTGGGACCTAACCCACGCCACATCTACGGGCCGGGAAAGGCCGGCCTGAACACAGCAAATTCAACTGGAATTTGCACTCTTTATGCACATAGTATTCGGGGATTTAGTGTGCAGTTCTCCTTATGTGTTTCTGTTATTCCTTCCGTTAACGTGTTTTGCCCTGTCGCTGGAACTGCACTGGTGGAGCGCCGTCGCTCTCACTGGCCATATATTACTTCTCGGTTCCACCGGGGTGCATTGCTAGAGCCTGCCACCTTGCGTGTGACAGTGGTGTAGTTCAAGCGTGCTACTAGAGTACACGGTAGTAAAAAAATTGGAATTTCTCAATACCTTTGATTTAGGTGGGCGGAAAATGTAGGAAATGGATTCAAACTGAACTGGCTTGCTGGCATGAGGTAGACTGCCGCGCATTACAATATATTTGCCGGTTTAATACCGCGAGTAGGCGAAAAGAACTAGACAAATTGTGTATTATTCCTAAGTAGTTAAAATGTGATATTTGTTAATAACATCGAAAAATAGGATGCCGGGCCAGTCTGGGGGGCTGCGAAAGAGCCAGCTAGCGCTACGGCTGTCAACCGGAGGTGGGGAGGGTCTGTCCAGCTGTTAACGCAGCAGACAATTCCAGGAACGACAGGCCAACCTAACTGGTCCCAAAATTTCTCAGGTTACCTGCGTTGAGCCCATCGACAGCATCACATTTAGGTGTGACTACTTGTCGGAAAGTTGCCGAGGCACTACACTACAGGCGGCGTGGCAGGCCATAATCACATGACAAGTTTAACCATACGGTTACTAAGGTTACTACCATGGGGATATGCATTCGGGTGGGGATCGTTTGCAGCTCCGACGTATGGTCGCACCTGCCAGATGTCTCCTTGTGCAACGCACGGGTATTTACGCCCCATAAATCTTACTTTACTAATTGCCATTATTATTATTTGTCGTAAATTACGTGTTATTTGCTATAACAGTCGATTTACTGCATTCCCTCCGTTAACAGGTGAACTAACTGCCACGCTTATCTCAGTGACCAACCGCCTTGACATTGTGCTGCGCGGCCGTCGAGGCCGTGCCCATGTCGAAAACTAAAATGAGGGGAAACAGCTTCAAATAAGCTCACTGAATAAACTGAGTGGTACTAAACATATTGTATGGAAGTTATGTCAGGGGGATGCGCGCCACGTTTCTCTTCAGGCAGACTCAACACCAGAACTCTAGGGTCACAAGAGGGTTAAGACGTCTCTGCAGAGTGCCCAGCCGATGCGTAAACTATCTTCCCTAAACGAAAATATCAATAAAAATAAATTATCATATTTTCCAGTGTAATATACGTACTGTATTATTTCGTGAAGATGATCACGGATCGCCTGTGTGCAAAACAAGGACTGGTCTGGATGGTTACGCCTGAGACCGCGCCCAAGACTCCTTAGAGTCACGCAGTCGACGACCTTTTTCGAGTACTTCCTGTCCTTTATTTGTGACATGTTATAGTATTTGGAGTGCTTTAGGTTTACTTCGACCGCATATATTTCTCCAGGTATCGAAAATGATCTCTCTCAAGTTCCTGTCCTTGGCGACCGCCGCCATTTTCGTGCTGGACACAGGAGGGGCGCGCGCAATGGAAGGTGCTACCGCAGCCAGTGAGTCCTTTAAAAATTTATTATGAACTTTATATTGTGCAAAAAAAGAAAGAAAACTCATTGGAGCTGCAAATATTTATGTTGAGTGAGATTCTGCAGACAATGGCGTCCGGGTGGATTGCTCGAAAGCAATGAATGCGGCCCGCGACCTTGTCGGTATCAGCGGACTCACAGTAGAACAGAGAATCCCCATAAAATCTGATTCGTCAACAAGCTTGGATGTTGATGAAACCTACGTGGAGTCAGTCTGTGGGGCATTGAAAGCTGTAAGGCGCGACACAAAAGTAGGCAGTGCCGGGCATACGTGAAGGGCTTCCGATGCCACTGCCTACGCACAAAAACTGAACAAGCCCACCAACACATTTCTAACCAGCAGCATATGCAGGGTTGCATTCCGTTGCGTATTTTATGTGTGCTGTGCCTTCTACACAAGGAGCAGGATGGACTGCCTGCTGCAAGATTAGCAAAAGTTGATGGCACCTACGCTTACGCTGTTCAAGACGGAGCTAATGCCGACTGCGAAGCTGCAGTTGAGCACTGGAAGGCAGCCATCTCCAACTTCAGCGGCCTGCCCCCAACATACTCAGAAGGCGAAGATCCGTACAAGGACAGTCAAAATATTTCCTTCATTGCCCTTTTCAACCCTAAAGAAAGTCCCAAAGTGGACTGCGCATACTTCACCTGCCCAGCAGAAGAAGCACCTCAGGTTCCAGATGCTCCTGAAGAGGAAGAAGAGGAGGGGGAAATCGATGGAGGTGCTGGTCCACCTCCAAACCCAGAACTTGGAGGAGGGGCAAGACAAGGAAGAAATGCCGCGTCGACGGAAAAGGAAGTAAAAGCCCTCCTTTGCGTCACCACCCCCAATGCCTTGACCACAGGCAGCCCCCCATACACGTAAGTCCAATTCCAAAGTATATCTCTTCTGCCCAGTACAAGCTCGTTTCCGAAGAGAAGTGCAGTGAGTTTGTGGAAGAGTTTCCATCACATACGCTGGCTATCGAACGCTCCGTATGCGCCTCAGACAAAGCCAATGGGACCAAATCACCACTGGACTCAATAAAAATGCGGTTACTGAAGTGCCAAAGTTCCTTGGCTTTATTGCGGCAGCAATTGGCGTCCTCCTCCTTTGAACTCTGTCAGCTCCACCCCACCTTGAGTTATACCTGTGGTCCTCTTTTTTCCCTTGCATAAGGGTAAGGAGTCATTTATATGGTGTCTCCCCAGTGGATGAAAGCCTACAGGCTAAAGGGCTCTGGGTTATATTGAGTCATGTGGGTGCAACTGCGTTGGGAATCTTATAATCCTTACAATACAGCCGATCCGGCTGTTTATAGTAGTGCAAGATCATAAGGTCCCAATTCAGGCAGTAACATCCATCGTATTTACATACATTACATGAATGTTTTAATGGGTTTCTACAGCCAAGTTTGACCTAGCCCTTCGAGCCACCGCCTAGCGCTGCAATTTTTTTCCCTAAAGGCACTCAGCTTAACCTGGGAGTCTTCAACTGCTGATATTCTTGCTCAAGCTATGTTGGAAGTATTTAGGTACAAGCTTATGATGTTCCTTCATCCGAAGCCTGTAACTGTAAGGCATTTAGCTTAGAGGCGCCCAAGCGCTCGTACGACGCTGTCTACCTTCATAACTACGGAAGTTAACTGAATCGGTCAGAAGCACAATTCTTAGTTTTGTTGCCTTAATACAAATTTAGTACAAAATTGGAGTGGGATAGCAAGAGAAGGTGGCTGAAATCACGAAGTAATGGTGGTGGTTGCAGCAACGCCGGATTTAACCCAAACCAGGTTTTGCTAGAAACGTTCATGATGTGAAGACCCACAGGCAACAAAAGGGGTGAAGTAAGGGTTCCGTGCAAGCATTTGCAGAAAAGGTTCAACAAAATGCGCCGGTTGAAGGCAAGCGAGAGCAGATTTGACCTCGGTAGATGCAGTTGACGAATGCACTAATGCGTTGCTTGATTTTTGAGGAGGGGAACACGGCCGGTGCACCCCTGAGCTGCACATTTGCACCTTGACGTGGGAGCCAGCTGATTGCAAATTAAGTTCATACACAGCCTTATTCGCGCACAATCAAAAGCAAAAATGTTACGACTATTGGCTGACCAGGCATCTTTCGTCTCCTAGCCGCACTTGCCTGCATGCAGTCAGCTTCACATTTCCAGCTGGAGACCGTACTCAGTGAGAATATCGCCTAGTGAAAATGGGAGAACACGGTGAAAACGATTAGAAGAGGAAATGCAGAAGTGGGTTGAGGGCAAGAAAGGCTCTGGGGAATTCTGAGACTCAGGAACAGTTTCACGATTCCACAGCAACATCATATCTAATGCGCCAAACCTCGCGGGGGGAATGCTGAGGTGCGAAAGGAAAATGCATAGCAAGCTGCTACTGTGCGAGGCCTTCACAATAACAGAGAAACGTTGTTCAGGTCCCTGCAAGGCGTCAAAGGGTCTCCCACTGCAATACACTCTCACTGCAATACACTACTGCCCATGCAGCCCTACCTCGACAAATTGTGCCAGGGTTTGGTGCCCGTTCCATAGAGTTTTGATTGCTTTTCCGTCTTCAGTCTTTTAGCCTACGACGCACCTAGGAACCTGGAAAGGCCTCGTTGAAAACGGCAAGGTCAACTGGGAGCTTCCAGTGTTTATGCATATAATATTTTTGCATTTAGTGCGCAGCGATTTTTGTGGGTTTCTGTGGTTCTGTAACCCTCTGCTAAACGCATCGCGCTCTCGCTGGAATTGCAGCAGTGGAGTTCGGCCGTCCTCACTACTCATGCAGTATGCCTCTGGTCCACCGGCGTGTATTTCTAGTGCGTGCCAGCTGGCTTGCAATAGCAACTTATGTCGAGGGAAGTACCTTCGTACACGGAAGTGTCAATCCAACACGAAATGATCAATGGCTTCAATTTAGGTATGCGGACCAAGAGGGAAAAGGAACCGAATGAACTGGTTTACTTGCCTTAAGCGGAATGCCACGCACTACAGTATCACTGCAAGTTTTACTTACGCGTGCAGTTAGGCCACGTATGAGTCGGTACGATTATGCAGACAAATTATTAAGTATCATGCAATAGTCAATGTATGATAAATGACGTCAAAGAAATCGAGAGGCGGAATGCCGGGCCGGTGTGCGGGGGTGATAAGGGGACAGCTAGTGAGGAAAATATCCCGCAAGGTGCTAGCCTGGCAGAAATTTTCAGGGATAGTCTTTCCATTCAACTCGTCTCACGGTTTCCAAACTTGCCTGTGTTCAAATGATCGAAAACCGTGCATCTCAGTGTAGCTACTTGATTCCTAATGGTCGTCGTACCCTTAATTACGACTATCGGCCACGTGGCAGAGCATAGCGGCATACTGTGCTGAACATCAGGGTTGGCGTGAAGCACTGGGCCACAGCTGTCGAGACAGCCCCCACTTCAGTCCGTTAACTCCTGTCTTACTCATTATTCTTCATCATTTCTTATCTATTAGTCTCTTAATAATGTAGCTACTACACCCTCTCCACGTATAAGTGAACTAGCTAACGCATTTAATCCCATGGCAAAGCGCCATTTTGGTGCGCGGCGCTCGAGGCCGAGCCCCTGCCTACGACAACAGTTGGGGACAACAGTTCGAAATAACCACTGCACATAAAGAGAAGGCGTTACAGAAATTTTTTTGAAGTTAATTGACGGGAATACGAGGTCTGTTCCTCTTCAGGTGAGTAGAGTCACAACGGGTTGGCAAGGCGCCCAACTGATGCCAAAGTTAGTCTGAAGCAAACCATCAATTACAATAGGATAACATGTAATAACATATCCTACTGTTTGTACTGTGTTAGATCTTGAAGTGGATTTCGGACCCCATGTGTGCAAAATGGGGACTGGTCCCATCATCACGCCTGTAGAAAGCCTACAGCACCCCCGCCTTAGGCTCACGCAGTCGGTGACTTATTTCGAGCATTTCCTGTCCTTTATTCGGAGCAAAGTACAGCAATTAAGGCGTTTTAGTTTTTATTCTACCACATTTATTCCTCCAGCCATCGAAAATGGCAGTTCTCAAGTACCTTTCCCTGGCTACCGCCGCCATTTTCGTGCTGGACACGAGCGGGGCGCGCGCAATGGATGCTGTTACCGCGACCAGTGAGTCCCTTGAAAATTCATTAAGGATTTCACGTCGTGCGGTAAACAAATTCAAGCTCTCTGAAGTTGTATTTGTGCGGCGTGAGCGGCTGCAGGCAGTGCCGTCCGGGTGGATTGCTCGAAGGCTATGAATGCAGCCCGCGAGCTTGTCGGCTTCACCGGATTCACAGCGGAAGACAAACTCCCGATAAAACCATCCGGCACAAATGCGGACAACGATGGTGCCTATCTGGACTCACTCTGCGAGGCCTTGAAAGCTGTAAGGCGTCACACTAAACTCCGCAAGGACAGGCTTTGTTGAAGGGTTTTTCATGCACACCTAATGCATACTATGGCGTACAAACAGTTGAATATCACATTTTTAATCTCATAACAGCACACTTTTTATGTATTTTGCCCCATGCACAACGAGCAGAATATAGTGGAGCCAGCAATGGCAAGCGAATCCGGTGGCACCTATGCTTACGCTCTTCAAGACGGAGCTAGTGCAGACTGCGAAGCCGCAGTGGAGCACTGGAAGGGAGCCCTCTCCAACTTCAACGGCCTGCCTCCGGCATACTCAGAAAGCGTTGATCTGTACAGCGATCCCCAAAATATTTCCTTCACTTCCCTCTTCAACCCCAAAGACAACCCCAAAGTGGACTGCGCATACGTCACCTGCGCAGCAAAACAGGCGCAGCCGGATCAGGAAGAAGGCCAGGAGGATGAGGAAGGTGGAGGTTCCAATCTGGGAAGCAGAAACGCCGCGACGACAGACAAAGAAGTGAAGGCTGTTCTTTGTGTCACAAATCCCAACGTCTTAACTAAAGGCAATCCCCCATACACGTAAGTTTAATTTCAAAGTGGAGGAACTCTCGTGTTTAATGTCTTGTGCTAGCTGCCTGAAGGACTTACTGCCTTACCTAAGGGCGTTTTCCATCAGTACATGCTGGCTATTCAAGGCTGCATTTGTGCCTCAGGCAAACCCAGTGGGATCAAATTGTCACTGGACTCAACAAAAACGCCGCTACAGGAGTGCCAACTTTCCTTGGTCTTGCTGCTGCAGCTGTCGGCGCTCTTCTTCTTTGAACGCCCCGTCAGCCCCACTTCAGGTTGACTTATACCTGTGGCCTGTTTCATGGTTCATTGCCTAAGTGCAAGGAGTCAATGATATGGTGTCTCCCGAACGGCGGAAAGCCTACAAGCTAAAGCGCTTTGGGCTATTAGACGTTTTGAGCCATCTGGGTGCAATTGTGTTGGGGTTCTTACGCTCCTAACACTACAGCCTGTTAGGCTTTTTATAGCAGTGCAAGAGCATTAGATGCCGAATCAAGTAGTAGAATCCATCGTTCGTCTATTTTATATACACCCCATGAATTTTTTCATGGGCTTTTACAGCCAAGTTTGATCGAGGCCCTCCAGTGGCCTCAAAGCGCCGCCATTTTTGGTCTAAAAGGCGCTCAGCTAAACACCCTGGGAATGTTCAACTACTGAGCTTCTTGCTTATATTTTGTCGAAAGCGCTAGGATACAGGCTTATGAGATCCCTTCACCCGAAACATTTAAATCTAAGGCCTTTAGCTTAGGGGTTTCCAAACGCTTGTAAGACGCCGTATATCCTCAAAACTACCGATGCTTGGCTTAATCTGTCAACACCAGAACTCTTCGTCTTGTTGCGTCTAAAAATACTCGATACAAATCCGAAGAAGGATAGCAAAAGGAGGTTGCCGAAATCACACAGTACTGGGGAGGGTTCCAGCAATGCCGGATTTGACCCGAATTAGGTTTTAATAGGAACGCCAACGATGCTAAAACCCACTGAAAATAAAGGCGGTGAAGGAAATGTCCGGTTTGCCCAGACGCACCAAAGTTTCAAGGGAGTGAACTGGGTGAAAGGAGGCAAGAGCAGGTATGGCGTGAGTAGACTCACTTGGCGGATGCAGGAATGCACTGATTCGCTTTTGTGCAGGTTGTAACAGCCGATGCACCTATGGACTGTATAGTTGCACTTTAAAGTTGAAGTCAGCTGCAGGCAAATTAAGTTCATGCGCAACCTTCTTCGGGAACAAAGAGAAACAAGCTTTCACCACATTGCTGGCTCAGCGAGCAGGTGCCGTCTCCTAGCAGGGCTTGCCTGCAAGCAGTTGGCTTCGCCCTCCCAGGTGAAGAGTGTGCAGCTTGTGCAAGTATTCTCGAATCGATATGGGAGCAAATTGTGGAAACAATCAAGAAGGGGCAACGCGGAAGTGGCGTGAGAGCAGCGGAGGGTCTGGGGACTTCCGAGACTCAGGAGCACCTTCACGAGTTCGGAGCACGATCAGATCTAATGCGCAAAAACTCGCTGGAGGAATGCTAAGAAGCAGAAGGACATCCCTTAGCGTGCTGTTGCTGTGAGATGTCTTTTCAAAAATATGGAGAGAAACGTTGTTCAGGACCCGGCAATCCACCAAAGGGTCCCTCACTATATTGCACCAGTTTGGTTCTTCCCTAACAAGTCGTGCAAGGGTTTGGCGCTCCATAGTGCTTTGCCGGCCTGTCTGTCTTCAGTCTGTTTTTACGGGACAGCACTAGAAACCAAGAAAGACGTGAGGCAGCGCACTTGAGGGCATCGTTGTGAATAAAGTGAAGGGTGTGACAATTCGACAGCGTGGAGCTTTGAATTCGTACGAGGAGTGCTCTCAATAGGCCCTCTCTTCGCAGGTATTGTGTATGGATGACTGTGCTACGCTATTGCGCAGCAAGAAATCTACAAGCCTTCAGCTTGAAACTTCGCCAGCTTTGCAATACTTTAATACTAGTGTCAACAAGAGCTTAAGTGACGGTAGCGGACGGCTGACGCAGGGGCCCACGGCAACAGCATACGGTTTAGAGCTCCGGAGCTCTAGCACCCGCAGGTCTAGCTGCTCCTCATGGCATAACAGTAGAAAAAACAACATAAAGGTTAAACTGGGTGAGCTCCAGCTAGACAATGTAACACGGTAAAGCCACGGCGCAGGAGCCCACGCCACATATTGTCTCCGTTCCCTTTCCTGCCATAGACGAGCTTGTCCTCTCCAAAGAGGTGGCGAAGATGCGTTAACAATTCATAAGACATCCTTAGTGTATGGCGGGTATGATGTGCAAATGCTATTCACTGCTATCCAGAGGATTAGAGATTTGCTGAATGGAGACAGGGGACTGGTGCCAACGGGCACCGCCTGGCCACCGCTCGTGCAGTCCACACACTCACAACGCTGACCACTTATTTACTGAATTTTTTCTTGTTTCGAAGGAATCGATTACAATATTTAGAATGTTTTGGGTGTCTCATCCTAACATCTACCCATCTTGACCTCGAGAATGGCTGCTCTCAAGTTCCCGTCGTTGGCGACCGCCGCCACCTTGCTGCACACAAACGGGGCATATGCAGATGAACCCGAGGTGACAGCCAGTGAGTTCCACGAAAAATTATTTATGGGTTCTTATTAAACAAAAAAACAACCTTAAAACAGACTTAAATCACTCATGTTTGTGCTGGGTAACCGTGTGCAGACGCGGCACACCGTGTAGTGCACAGGCACTACAATGGATCTCCTGTGCAAGCCCTAGAGGCCTAACACCACAAAAAGGAATAATTATAGCGAATATATCTAGGATTAGGACACATCATTGTAGAAAGGGTGCATAATAAGGCCTCCGTGCTCACCAGCTCACACCCGCTATGGGGCTGGGTGTGAGGAAGGTGCGGTGACTCAGATGCCGACCCTCGTCGAGGGTCAAAGCAGTTCTATTCTTCTGAGGATTCTCCCCTAGGAAGAAATCAGGAACTCGAATGCTTTTTGAATATTTAATGGTTTCATAGTTAGAGTAGCGAGAATTACGAGTTTAGATCCTTAGCAGCAGTGTGTGCGCGTAGTCGCATAGCTTAGGGTTCATACGTAGTGACAGCAACGGGTCGCTGTGCATTACACACCGGGTGGATTGCTCGGCGGCAATGAATGCGGCCCGCAGCCTCGTCTGCTTCACCGGACTCACAGTGGAAAAGAAACTCCCAATAGAATCCCCCTCTTTGGGAAGGGAGCTTTCTGGAGCACAGTAGGTGGAGTCAGTCTGTTCGGCCTTGAAAAGTGTAAGTCGTGGCACAAAAGCCATCGATGGCCATGTTTCTAGAGTAAGCTCTGATGCCACTGCTTATGCACAGGAGCACAACGAGCACACGTATGAGGATAATCACTTAAATTCCTCTAATTTCATTTCGTAGCTCATTTTCCATGTGCTGATTCCCCTTCAACAGGAACGGAATCCAGGTTCTGCACAAACACGCGCCATCGATGGCACGTACGCCTACGCTGTTCAAGACGGGACCAATGCTAATAGCGAAGCTGCAGTGAAGAATTGGAAGGAAGCCCTTTCTAACTTCAGCAGCTTGCCTCCAGAATACTCAGAAGACACAGAACCGTACAACAACCCTCAAAATATTTCTTTCATTTCCCTCGTCAACCGTAAAGATAACCCTAAGGTGGACTGTGTGTACTTCACCTGCCCAGCAAAACCGGCGGATCCAGATCAGGATTCTGATACTGGAGGGTTGGAACATGGTCCTGAGGGCAGAAACAAGAAACAACGAAGTGGGAATGAAAACACAGTGGATAAAGAAGTGAAGGCTCTTCGTTGCGTTATCACCCCCAACGCCCTGATTGCAAGTACCGCCCCCTACACGTAAGTTGAGCTCAACTGTAAATGCGTCCATTTTTTTGTAGTCTTGCGGTAGCGGACACATGAAATGCATTTTTAGTATCACTTTCCCCTCAAGAAATGCGGGCTGTCGAAAGTTTCATATGCGTTTCAGGCAGAGCCAGTGGGATCAGGTCACCACTGGACTCAGCGAAAACGCCGCAGCAGGAGTGCCTACTCCCCTCGGCTTTGCTGCGGCAGCAGTTGGCTTTTTTCTCCTTTGAAGATCTTGCCGGCTTTACTCCGCATTCCACCAAACTTATGGTTGGCGAAACCAACCAAATGTTTCGTGCAAGCAATCGTACGAAGGGCATAGAGTTGGCGCCTGAAAGCCTACAAGCTACAGGGCTGCGAGCGCTGTTGCGTAGAGAACCTTATGATCCTTGCAATGCATCCGATCCCGTTTTTATACCGAGGCAAGCATACGCCTCTGCTCAGGCCAGCGAAGCAGTATTCTGATAACCTGCGTGAAGGTCCCAACAAATCTAAACAGTAGTCCTGCAAGACACTTCATGCCACCGTCACTTTTTTGTCTAAAAAATACTCGGCTATACATTCGCGCTGTGTACAGCTGCAGGGTTTGCTATTCACGTTTTGCTAAGGCACTCAGGTATACGCCTACAGAGTCGCCCACCTACAGGCCTCTATTGTATTGAAGGTGTCCAGGCTCTCTACACATATTCCCTTAAAATTATCAGCGACTGGCTTGCACGGCCGCTGCAAAATATTTATTTTCGCTTTCTGGAAGGGTATCCAATAAAAGCGCTGGTTGAAACAACAGAAGGAGAATGCAGAAATCGTAGAGAAGTTCTGAAGGTCGCAGCGAGATATGACCATTCTGCAGGGGCATTTTCCTTGCCTTTCCCCACAGAGGAGGAGTTCCTAAGCCCCTATCACGAATCGCTTTCTTCTGTTGGTTATTACCTCTAGACAAAGATGTTTTATGCTAGTGGAGCCCAAATGGGTCTCTTGTCGGCGCCGCGTTCACTTTGCAGTTGCCATGAGATGCAGGCCGACCCTAACTCCTGTTTGGGGGCCGGAACAGGCCCATTCAGCACGACAACATGGAACGGAGTTTGCAATCTCAATGCTTTAGCGCGTTTTACTTCTAAACGATTACAGACGCACGTACATTGGCAACGCCTTCTCTTGCTACTGCAGCTGCACCAGTGGACCGCAGCTGCGCTCACGTGTCCATGCTTGGGGAGCCGAGCGGATTAACAGTTCTACACAAGCAAATTAGGTGGAATATCTAGTTAAATCAACTTTGGACACCCACTGTTTGTTGCCAGACTGCCTGGAAGCGAACACCTGCAGGGTCAAGACCAGGTCATAAGGCCTGGGCAACTCCGTGGGATGATGAACGAAATTCCTCGTAAACAAATTGACACACCGGATATTATACACCGTTCTATAATGCAGAACATAAATAGCTTTATACAGTGAAGGTAATTAAGGAACTGGCGTGCGCACACTGAGGCCTAGTTATGGCCGGCAACTCTTGAGACCTCCGCCCGCACTAGCCGCCATGCTTACCCGGCTGAGGTCGTGTTTCAAGCATGCTCTGTCCTTTCCTAGAAATATTTAAAAGGATATATGATATTTACGTTGTTTTATTCCTACATTTACCCCTCTTCATCTCGAGAATGGCTGCTGCCAAATTCCTGTCGTTGGCGACCGCTGCCATTTTCTTGCTGGACACAACCGGGACAATCGCAACTGAAAGTGGTACCACAACCAGTGAGTCCTTTGAATTTATACTTAGTATCTCATGCAATACAGGAAACAGAGGGGAAACACATTGAACGAAAGAGTGTTTCCGTTGACTGTGCACATGCAGATAAGGCGGTCAGGGTGCACTGCACGGCGGCAATGAATGCGGCCCGCGACCTTGTCGGCTTCACTGGACTCACAGAGGAAACGAAACTCCCAATAGAAGCCTCCTCCTTAACCCCCGAACCCTCCCAACCAAGCTACTTGGAGACAGTTTGCAAGGCATTGAAAGCTGTAAGGCGTGACCCTATGTGCCTTGACGGCCCGCTTTCCTGAATGGGTGGAAATTCTACTGCATCCACAGAAACACACAACACGTATATACACAACGCTTGCCCCATAAATATGTTTCTTCTCCCTTTATAGCCGGTTTTCCATGTGCTGTGCCTCCAAAAAAAAACGAGTAGAACGCCGCACCAGACCCTGCTACAAATTCGGTCGAAGGCACCTACGCTTATGCTGTCCAAGATGGAACTGAAGCTAACTGCGAAGCCGCGGTGGAGCACTGGAAGGAAGCCCTCCCCAACTTCAGCGGCCTCCCTCCCACGTACACAACTGAGACAGACCTGTACAAAAACTCTCAAAATGTTTCCTTCATTTCCCTTTTCAACCCGAAAGAAAACCCTAAAGTAGACTGCGCATACTTCACATGCCCAGCAAAGTCGGAGACACCAGCGGAGGACGAGGATAATGAGGAACCACCTCCGGCTGTCGAAGGCAGTGGCGACAGCAGTCATGCGCGGCAAACCAGGAGCGGCGCCACGGCAGAGAAAGAAGTGAAGGCTCTTCTTTGCATCACTACCCCGAATGCCTTGACGGCCGACACGGCCCCATACACGTAAGCTGGAATTCAGTGTACTTGTCATCTCCCTCCCCGGGTTCCATCCCGATGTCAGTTGCAATGACTTTTTCAAAGATATTCTCCCTCAGTAACTCCGGGCTGTCGCGACCTACCTTTGCGCCTCAGACAAAGCCAGTGGGATCAGATCACCACTGGACTCAAAGGAAGCGCCGCAGCAGCAGTTCCTACTCTCCTTGGCTTTGCTGCCGCAGCAGTTGGCGTTCTTCTCCTTTGAAGACACGATCGATTTCACCGTACCTCCACATATTTTGTGGAAGGCATCCTAGCTTTCGCCCTTCAGCGCAAGCAAGCGCTAGGTGCGGCTTCACAAAAGCGGTTGAAAGCCTTCAAGCGAAAGGACTTTGGGCCAGGAAACTCCAATAGCCATGGCAGCAAAGTTGCGTAGAGGCCTGGATTTTTCCTACACTACAGACGTTCCGGTCCTTTATAGCAGCGCAGGGCCCTGTCATAGTGAATGAAGCAATGGAATACAGAGAAAATAGTGCCCTAGAAGAAGGCTTTAATGTGTTTCTACAATTGACCTTGAATAGCTCCTTTGTGCCCCTTTATGTCGGCTTCCCTTTTTGTCCAAAAGTCACTCCGCTTGGCCTGCTGAAAATGTTTGGAGTCCTGAGTTTTTTGTGCGGCTTTTTCGCGGCATCGAAGTGGATGTGCTTGACGCGCCTTACTAAACTTTCTTTACGTTTACAATCGCTCATAAGAAGAATTATTGCCTTTATACAGCCACTGCTTGGCTCACCAGGCAAAACCGAAGGTGCTACAATCGCTCTGTAGGAAAGTACTTAGGACACGTACGGCTTCGGCAGCTGAAGGAGGATACACAAGTTCCGGTAACACGCTGGAGGCTCCAATATTGTTTGATATTGGCATTTCAATTTTTTTAGGGGCGCCCAAGTAAAAAGGCAGCGCGCTAGATGGCTAGGAGGCTTCCCCTCTGCCGGCACTGCGAATGGATGAAGGTGGAATAACGTAAAGAAACAAAGAGCAACACGAGTTTTGTGGAGCATGTAACGTGTAAGCGTGGATTATGTGCCCGCCGACGAGAACAGATATTATCGGTGCCGGCTGCATGAAGCTCTTCGTTGTGGTGGGCACTTACCTTCAGAAAAAGACATCCTATATGGATTTCACTTCATTTCATCCTTGCAGTTGGCGCCTGCCTAATGTTTTCACTACATTTGCCCTAAGAGAGTTCTGAGTCGGTAGACAGCGACGCGTCTGGAAATAGAGACAGGAACAATGGAAAGTGACAAGATCCACTAGAGTTGCAAATCATGATGTGACTATCCTGCTTTATCCTTGTACCACTTTTGACCTTTCCTGCCAGTACTTGCCGCGTTGCCACTGGATGTGCACCACTGGACTACCGCCCTTGGTGCGTGTGCTCAGGTTGGGACTGTAAAAAATAGGCAGAAGCACTAAATTAAAACTTCGTGACGTTTATAGTTTTGTATTAAAAGTTTATTTCAATTACACCTAGGGGGAAGTGCACTGCTTCTCCGCCAGCGTCAAAAGGTCGAGCGGATGGGTAGAGAAACACTTGGGAAACAAATTGCCAACTACTCCATGTTGTTGCATACTGCCCCACCCTATAATATAATAGTGGGTAGTGAATTATCTTGTTTGTAATATATCGCGGAGAGGATTCCTGGGCTGTTGCGCGCAAAGTGAAAACTGGCTCAAACCGGCAACATTCGAGACCGCTTCCAACGCCGCCAACTGGGGTTGGGTAATCATTCCGGGTACTTGCGCCCCTTTCTGTAGAGTTTTTCATAAATTAAAAATGTTTTAGAGTTACCTTAATTACATTTTCTGCTACCGTCATCGACAATGGCTGCTTTCAAGTTCCTGTCGTTGGCGACCGCCGCCATTTTCTTGCTGGACACCAAGGGGACAAATGCAAGTACAGGCACCACCACGGCAAGTGAGTCTTTTGAAATCGTGTCGTGGGTTTTATATTACGCATGAGACAATAGAAAAATACCTTGAATCCTCGCATGTTTGTCTTGGGTGAGCGAATGCAGACAAGGCAGTTAGCGTGGATTGTTCGGCGGCGATGAATGCGGCCCGTAACCGTGTCGGGTTCACTGAACTCATAGCGGGAAAGGATGCCGGCGAAATACTCCCAATAGATTCCACCGTTAATGCATAGGATGGGGAAGTAAAGTATGTCAACGAAGTCTGCAAGGCCTTGAAAGCTGTAAGGCATAGCACGAAATTACTCGGAATGCGTTGTTATTGAACGGCTTCCAGTGCCAATACTCACGCGCACAACCCCCCATTTGCACGCTAATGACAAGGTATATACGTCGTTTACTCCTCATGTCCTTCGCTATGCATTGTGCTCTCCACAATAGGAGGTGGATGGAAGGCCTGCAGCAAAAACAGCTGCACTCAACGGCACCTACGCGCATGTTGTCCAAGAAGGAGCTAATGCTGACTGCGAAGCGGCAGTGGACTACTGGAAGGCCGCCCTTCCCAACTTCACCGGCCTGCCTCCCACGTACACAGCAGAGACAGGTCTGTACAAAAACTCTCAAAATGTTTCCTTCATTTCCCTTTTCAATCCGAAAGAAAACCCTAAAGTGGACTGCGCATACTTCACCTGCCCAGCAAAGCAGGTAGAAAACACTCCACCGGAGGAAGAAGAAGAGGAGGAGGAAGTTCCAACCGTGCCAGAAAGCGGCAAGCTCCCTGAGGGGAAAATTACAAGAACTGTGCGTGGTAGTTTCGAAAGCAGAGAAGTCTCAACAACAGAGAAAGAAGTGAAGGCTCTTGTTTGCATCACCACCCCAAGTGCACTGACAGAAAACACCGCTCCATACACGTAAGTCAAACTTGAGCCTAAATGTTCTCGGGCTTGTCTGTGTCATGCCCAATGGGGCTGTAATCGCCTCTTTGTATATCTTTCACACCAATACCTGCAGGCCGCTCGGAGTTGCATTTGTGTCTCAGACAAAGCCAGTGGGATCAGATCACCACTGGACTCAATGGAAGCGGGGCAGCAGCAGTGCCTAGTCTCCTTGGCCTTGCTACTGCAGCGGTTGGCGTTCTTTTACTTTGAGGATCCTATCGGCTTCACCGAACCTTGCACTAAGCATCAGGTTCCTTCCATGAATTATCAGTTCAGTGCAGGCGAGAGATATGCGTGGCTTTATAGAAGTGACTACAAGCCTAGGAACGGAAGGGTTCTGGGGTATGAGCCTCCAATAGCCATGCCACCAAGGTTGTGTCGAGGCATTAATGCTCCTTGCACTGCAGCCGTTCGGGCCCCTTACAGCAGCGCGAGAACCTGCAGTACTGATTAAAGCGGTGAAAGTAATCAATAAGGGGTGCACTAGATCAGCACCTAATAGGCTTCTACAATCGTGCCTGAAGAGCTCCGTCGAGCCCGTCCATGGCGCTGGCGCTTTAATTTTTAGACTAAAAGCCACTCCGTATGGCATCCTGCGAATACTTGGCTGCATAGACTTTTGCAAGTTCGTCTCTGATGACACGCGAGCGGATGCATATGAAACTCCCTACTAAAAGCCACATAGCTTAAAGGTTTCCAATTGGTCACCAGCAGCGTTATTGCCCATAAACAGCCCACTGGGCCACACCGCAGGTGGTACATTTGCTTTATAAAAGCACATTTAGAGCACATTTACCTTTGGACAGCAGAAGGAAGATATAAAAGTCTTGCTGGAAGCTCCAGCAGTTCTTGATTTTAACAACACAGGTTTTGTTAGGGACGCCCAAGTCGGGCAGCCGGCTATAGGTACTGCGAAGGTCCCTCTTTCCAGTCATGGAGAATAAATCAAGGCAAACTAGTGCACCGAGACAAAGTGCAACACGAGTTTGCTGGAAATTTTCACCCAGTCCCCAAAGAAAGCGACAAACTCAACTACTTTTACATCATAATGCCGTAATGCAGCTTTATTCTTATGCTTTTTGCAACCTTGCTGCAAGCGCTTGTCGCGTTGCCGCTGGAACTGCACCAGTGGACCACCTTGTTGCCCGGGCTCAGGTTGGGGATATAAAGAAGGGAGAGAACCTGTAAATAGAAACATTGAACCGTTGATATATGAGGTTACTCTTTACATATCAACGTTTCAAGCTCATTATTTTGTTCTCAGCGTGTATCAAAATGTACGGCCGATGGATGAGAAATACTTGGGGGACATATTTTAAACTACACTGTACTTCGAAATCCTAGGACACACTGCAATATAGGAGAGATTAGTGTACTATTTATTTTGTATTGTATATTGTTTAGCGGATTCCAGGGCTGCTGCGTGCAAAAAATTGTCTCTAACAGAAAAGGTCCGAGACCGGCTGCAGCGCCGGCGAACATGGACGGGGCTGAGGATCCACTTCGAGTACTTACTCTCGACCCTTAGGAGTCTATCATACATTAAATCTGTTTTAGATTTATTTTAATTGCATTTTTCTCTACGGTCATCGAGGATGGCTGCTCTCAAGCTCCTGTCGTTGGCGACCGCGGCCATATTCTTGCTGGACACCAAGGCGGCAAATGCAAGTTCAGCTGGTGCCACGGCAAGTGAGTCCTTTGAAGTCCCATCAAGCACTTTGTATTACACATGAATAAGGGAGGAAAATACATGGGATCAGCACATCTCTGTCTTGGGTAAACGAATGCAGACACGGCAGTCGGTGTGGACTGCTCGGCGGCGATGAATGCGGCCCGAAAGCGTGTCGGGTTCACCGAACTCACACTGGGAAAAGAGGCTACCGAAATACTCCCAATAGGATCTTCCACTGACGCTAAGGTTGCCGGAGCAAGTTATGTCGACCAAGTCTGCGAGAAATTGAAAGCTGTAAGGCATGGCACGCAATAGCTGACAAGCTCTCGAAGGGGTCTCACTCCAAACCGTCATGCGCACAATTCACCATGAACACGCGCATGACACTCTACGCGTGCTTATTGATTTGCACATTATTATTTTTTTTCTGTGCTTTCCGCAATAGGTGGAAAGTGGGACGCCTGTAGCAAAATCAGCTGCACTCAATGGCACCTACGCGCATGCTATCCAAGAAGGC
>HG712792.1:38737-62834 GCA_000499725.1 Eimeria brunetti | reverse complement strand
CTCAAAATGTTTCCTTCATTTCCCTTTTCAATCCGAAAGAAAACCCTAAAGTGGACTGCGCATACTTCACATGCCCAGCAAAACAACCGGAAGGCGATCCACCCCTAGACGAAGATGAGGAGGGTGAGGGAGACGATGAAGGAGGAGACAAGCAGCCTGTGGGGGGGGTTCCAAGCAGAATGGGTCGGACTACCGTTGGCGGAGGTGCTACAACGACAGAGAAAGAAGTGAAGGCTCTTGTTTGCATCACTACCCCAAGTGCACTGACAGAAAGCACCGCCCCATATACGTAAGTCGAACTTGTGTATAGATGTTTCCGGTATCGGGGTTATCATCTAGGGTTTGAAACGCCCTTTCTATATCTTTCACACCAATACCTGCAGACTACTCCGAGTTGCATTTGTGTTTCAGACAAAGCCAGTGGGATCAGATAACCACTGGAATCAATGGAAGCGGCGCAGTAGCTGTGCCTAGTCTCCTTGGGCTTGCTGCTGCAGCAGTTGGCGTTCTTCTCCTTTGAAGACCCCATCGACCTCACCGCGTACACTGGGCCTGTGGTTCCTTCCATCCATTATCAGCAGGCGAACGCTATGTACGGCTTCATAGAAGCGACTACAAGCCGGGTTTTGGGCTTGGAGACTTCAATAGCCGTGCCACCACGGTTGTGTCAAGGCATTGATGCTCCTTACACTGCAGCCGTTCCGGCTCTTTACAGTAGCGCGAGAACCTGCAGTACTGATTAACACAATGGAAAGCATCACTAAGGGGTATGATCAATGCCTAACATGTTTCTACAATTGGGCCTGCAGAGCTCCTTCAAGCCCGTCCATGGCGCGGTCAGTTTTAGACTAAAGGCCACTCTGTTTGGCGTCCTGCGAATACTTGGCTGCTTAGAGTTTTTCAAGTGTGGTTTTCATGACACTTGAGCCGACGTATATGGAACTCACTACCAAAAGCCCGATGGCTTCAAGATTTCTAACCGGTAACTAAGCGCGTTATTGCCTATAACCAGCCACCGCTTGGCTCACTACGCCACACCGCACCTGTTACATTTGCTTTCTAAAGACACTTAGAGCACGTTTACGTTTGGACAGCCGAAGGAAGATACAAAAGCCTCGGCAAAATGCTGGAAGCTCCAGTAGTTCTTGATTTTAGCATAGCACATGTTTTGTTAGGGACGCCCAAGTCGAAGGGCAGCGGGCTATAGATGTTGCGAGGATCTCCTTCTGCAATCATTGAGAATACGTCGTTTTAACATAGTGCACCGAAACAAAGTGCAACACGAGTTTGATGGAAAATATCAGGCCTTCTGTAGGCATGCATCATTCGCCAACGCCAAGCACCAACATCCTTGGCGCAAACGGCACAAATCCTTCCGTTCAGGTTTCTCGCTGCCTTCAAACGAAGACATCCCACATGGGTCATCTTCCATTCCATATCTTTTAGTTTTGAGCCTGCGTTACACATATGCCGCGAGAAAAGTTGTGTTCCCGCAGGCCACGACGCGTCTAAAATTAGAACAGTCCCCGAAGAAAGAGAAAAAAAACAGCTAGACTTTCACATTATAATGTGTAATCTTGCTGCAGGCGCTTGTTGCGTTGCCGCTTGAACTGCACCAGTGGACCACGGCCGTCGTCGCCGGCTCTCAGGTTGGGGATATAAAAAAGGGAAGGAAGCTCCTAGTGGAAACATTTAAAAGTTAAAATGTGAGGTTTCGCTCCACATATCAACGTTTCAAGCGCATTTTTTTCTCAGCCAGCATCAAAATGTACAGCGTAGGGGTGAGTGTAGTGACCGGCACTACAAGGCCCCGGATTTATGGTTCCAAAACAGTAAGAAGAGGCACACGGATAGTTAACTAAGGTTTTGTTTATAAAATCGAAGCAATTAGTTGCCGATAGCCTTGCGCCACAACCCAGGGGCCCGGGTACTGCTCGCAACCGCGGCGAGTGCTCCCGCGGGCCCCGCCCAAGGGCGCCGTGGGCGGCTGAGACAGTAAGATCTTCTAGAACGGCCTTGTGGCCTAACAAGAACTACCCGTTGGGGTGAAATTTGAGAAAATCAGTAAAAATTAAGTATAATGGGGAGAGTTTAGGGTTGGATACTCGCGTGCAGCCAACAAGACCTCGGAAATGGGAATGTAGCCCTGGTGGTTCAGCGTTACAGTGAGACATATTTGGGGGACAAATTGGATACGACACTATACTTTGAAATGCTAAAACACGTTGCAATATAGGAAATATTATTGTACTACCTATTTTGTATTGTATATCGTGTAGAGGATTCCCGGGCTGCTGCGTGCAAAAGATTGGCTGTAACAGGAACGGTTCGAGACCGCCTTCAGCGCCGGCGAACAGGGACGGGGCTGAGGATCCATTTCAAGTACTTAATCTCGACCCTTAGGAGTCTATCATAAATTAAATCTGTTTTATTTCTATTTCAATCTTATTTTCTTTGGACGGTCTTCAAGAATGGCTGCCCTCAAGTTTCTGTCGTTGGCGACCGCCGCCATATTCTTACTGGATAGCAAGGCGGCAAATGCAAGTTCAGCTGGTACCACGACAAGTCAGTCCTTTGAAATATTACTCAGGAATTTATACTACACATATTTCAAGAGGAAAGTAAGTTGGACTCGCACATGTTTTGGGTGAGCGAATGCAGACAAGGCAGTCGGTGTGGATTGCTCGGCGGCGATGAATGCGGCCCGAAACCGTGTCGGGTTCACCGAACTCACTCTGGGCAAGGAGGAAAGCGAAACACTACCAATAGGATCTGCCACTGACCCTAAAGGTGCCGGAGCACCCTATGTTGACCAAGTCTGCGAGAAATTGAAAGCTGTAAGACATGGCACACAATAGTTCAGAAGCTCTCGAAGGGGTTTCACTCCAAACTCTCACGCGCACAAACCCCCCTGCACAAGCTCATGACAAGTTACGTATGCTGTTTGCTGTGCATATTATTTATGTTCTGCTTGCTTCACAATAGGTGGAAAGTGGGACGCCTGAAGCAAAATCAGCTGCACTTAATGGCACCTACGCGCATGCTATCCAAGAAGGAGCTAATGCTGACTGTGAAGCGGCAGTGGACTACTGGAAGGCCGCCCTTTCCAACTTCACCGGCCTGCCTCCCACGTACACAACAGATACAGCCCTGTACAAAAACTCCCAGAATGTTTCCTTCATCTCCCTCTTCAATCCGAAAGAAAACCCTAAAGTGGATTGCGCATACTTCACCTGCCCAGCAAAACAGACAAATAGTGGTGGAACCGGTGAGGAAGAGGAAGGCGAAGAGGACGAAGATCTTCCCCCAGAAGGGCCACTAGCGCCTGGAACACGGGATAGAATGGGTCGCAATATCAGAAGCGGAAACGTCACCACGACGGAGAAAGAAGTGAAGGCTCTTGTTTGCATTACCACCCCAAGTGCATTGACGGACAACACCGCACCATACACGTAAGTTGACCCTGAGTGCATATGTTTTCGGCCTGGTGGTTCTCATGCCCAATGGGGTTTGAAAGGCCTTTTTCCATATCTTTCACACCAATACCTGCAGGCCAGTCCGAGTTGCATTTGTGTCTCAGACAAAGCCAGTGGGATCAGATCACTACTGGACTCAATGGAAGCGGGGCAGCAGCAGTGCCTAGTCTCCTTGGCCTTGCTGCTGCAGCAGTTGGCGTTCTTCTCCTTTGAAGACCCCATAGACCTCACCACAACTTACAGTAAACCTGTGGTTCCTTCCATGAATTATCAATTCAGTGCAAGCAAGCGCGTAACATGGCTTGTCATATCTTGATGTAAGCGATTGGAAGCTTACACGCTCAAGGGTTTTAGGCAAGGAAGCTCCAATAGCCATGCCAGCAAAAATGCGTCAAGGCATTGATGCTCCTTACACTGCAGCCGTTCCGGCCATTTACAGCGGCGCAAGAACCTGCGGTCCTCATTAAAGAAATGAAGTGTATTGGTTGCAGATGCTGTACATGAACGCCCTAATAGGTTTCTACAATTGGTCTTGAAGACCCTGTTGCAGCCCCTGTCACTTTTACTCTAAAAGTAACTCCGGTCGGCATCCTTGGAAAATGAGTCCTGACAGTATTGCTGGTAGTGTTTTGAGAGCAGTGAAGCGGATCCTATTGGTGCCCCTTACTAAACGGCTCATTACTCGAGTGTTTCCTATCGCTCATACGACGCATTATTGCTACAGCCACTCCTTGGCACACTAGGCCACACTCAAAGTGTTACATTTGCTTGGTAGAAAAGCATTGAGAGAAAGCTCGGCTTTAGACAGCCGACGGAAGATACGAAAGTCCTGGCAAAACGCTGAAGGCTCCAGTATTGTTTGATGATAACACAGCTTAGGTTTTGTTAGGGACGCCGAAGTAGTAGGACAGCGCGCTACAGGTGCTATTTGGCTCTCCCTCTGCAGGCATTGCGAAAGAATCAAGTCAAATTAGTGTAACAAAACAAAGTGCAACACGTTTTGGTGGGGCATTTAGGCTTTCGTAAGCACGCATCGTGTGCTCATCGCCGAGAACAGATATCCTTAGTGCCGACTGCATGGACTGCCTTGTTTTCGTTGGCAGCTGTCTTCAAACAAAGACATCCTATATGCGTTCCACCATATTTCATCTATTGTGGTTGGTGCCTCAGTGGCAATTTAACCACCTTTGCCATGGGAGTGTTGTGAGTACGTAGCCCGCAAAGAGTCTGGGGAAAGGAACAGGCTCCATAAAAAGCGGCCTGGGTAAGTGAAGCGTTCAGTCATAATGCACATAATGCACTAATGCGTCCTTAGCCGTATAATCTTTTTTGGACGCTTTCTGTCAGCACTTGCCGCGTTGTCGCTGGAACTGCACCAGTGGACCACGGAGCTCTTTGCCCGTGCTGAGGCCGGGGGTAAGGAAAAAGAAGGAGAAGCTCTACATGGAAGCATCGTGCCATTAGTGAGTACCGTTTTACCATAGGCTCAATTTAATTAAATCTAGGCGGGCAGCTGCACTGCCTGTCCTCAGCCAGTATCAAAATGCCCGGCGGATGGACAGACAAACTTGGGGGACAAACTGTCAACTATACCATATTTTGCAATACTAAACCACACTAAAATGCGCAATCATCTGGGATACTCCTTGTTTTGTATTATGTCGTGGAGCGGACTCCGGGAACGATTATGCAAAATGCACACTGGCTGTAACTGGCAAGGTTCGAGACCACTTCCAGCGCCGCCGACGATGGGCGGGGTGAGCGTCTGTTTCGAGTATTTGCCTTCCTTTTCAGGAGTATCTCATGCATTTAAAATGTTCTAAAATTATATTAATAGCACTTTTACATGCGATCATCGACAATGGCTGCACTCAAGTTCCTGTCGTTGGCGGCCGCCGCCATTTTCTTGCTGGACACCAAAGGGGCAAATGCAAGTTCACCTGGCACCACGGCAAGTGAGTCCTTCGAAATCGTATTAAGAAGTTTGCACTGCACGTGTTTTAGGAGGAAAACGCCTTCAATTCGTTCGTTTGTCTGTTGGGTGAACGAATGCAGACAAGGCAGTGAATGTGGATTGTTCGGCGGCGATGAATGCGGCCCGAAACCGTGTCGGGTTCACCGAACTTACAGTAGGAAAGGAGGCCGGCGAAATACTCCCAATAGATTCCACCATTAATCAAAAGGGTAGTGGAACAAACTATGTCGACCAAGTCTGCGCGGCGTTGAAAGCTGTAAGGCATAGCACGAAATTACTGAGCAGCCGTCGTTCTTGAATGGCTTGGGACGCCAACGCTCACACAGACAAACCTCCACATACACGCTGATGATGAATTACATATGTTGTTGGTTTTGTAGATCGTTGTCTCTTTGTTGTGTTTTCCCCAATAGGAGGCTGGTGGAACGCCTGGAGCAGCATCAAGTACGCTCAATGGCACATATGCACATGCCGTTCAAGAAGGAGTTAATGCTGACTGCGAAGCGGCAGTGGACTACTGGAAGGCAGCCCTTAACAACTTCACCGGCCTGCCTCCCACGTACACAACAGACATAGATCTGTACAAAAATTCTCAAAATGTTTCCTTCATTTCCCTTTTCAACCCGAAGGAAAACCCTAAAGTGGACTGTGCATACTTTACATGCCCAGCAAAGCAGGCAGAAGACACTCCACCAGAGGAGGAAGAGGAGGAAGAAGGAGATGGAACCCTTCCGGAAAAGGTCCCTGAGGAGATCGTTCCAAACAGAATGCGTCGAAATCTCGAAAACAGAGAAGTCACAACGACAGATAAAGAAGTGAAGGCTCTTGTCTGCATCACCATCCCAAATGCCTTGACGAAAGACACCGCCCCATACACGTAAGTTCAACTTGGTTCTAAATGTCTTCGGGTTTGTGGGTCTAACGCCCGATGGCGCTTGCAAACCCTTTTTAGTATATCTCTCCCCTCAGTAACTACAGGTCATTCCGAGCTGCATTTGCGTCTCAGGCAAAGCCAGTGGGATCAGATCACTACAAGACTTAATGGGAGCGCCGCACCAGAAGTGCCTACTTTCCTTGGCTTGGCTGCGACAGCAATTGGCTTTATTCTCTTATGAAGATCTCTCTGGTTTCACCCTGCGTTGCACTAAACCTGTGGTTTCTTCCATGAATTATCAATCCAATGCTGGCGAGCTCTATGGACGGCTTTATAGAAGTGCCTACAAGCCTAGAAACGAAGGGGTTTTGGGGTAGGAGGCTCCAATATCCATGCCAGCAAAGTTGCGTCGAGGCATTGATGCTCATTACACTGCAGCCGTTCCGGCTTTTTACAGCAGCGCAAGAACTTGCAATAGTGATTAAAGCAATGAAAAGCATCGATCGGGGGTATGATCAACGCGGAATACGTTTTTACAATTGGGCTTGAAAAACTCCTTCTAGCCCGTCCATGGTGCTTTCATTTTCAGACTAAAAGACACTCCGTTTGGTGCAAGCAGGAGTTCAACATGACTTGATGGAGGCGCTTGAATTCCTAGAAACTAAAGGGGTTTGGTCTATGAAGATCTACCGGCCACGCCAGCAAAGTTGCGTCGAGGCATTGGTGCTCCTTACATTGCAGCTGTTCCGGCCTTTACAGCAGCACAGGAACATTCAATCCTGATTAAATCAACGAAATACAAGATAACATATACCCTAGATGAACGCTCTAATAGGTTTCTGCAATGCAGCTTGGATAGCTCCTTCAAGCCGTCTCCGTGGAGCTTGCATTTTAGTCTAAAAGCCACTCCGTTTGGCGTCCTGTGAATGTTTTAGGTGCTGAGAGGTTTCCTTTTGGTTTTTTGAAGTCGCCGAATCTGATGCCTGTGGCGCACCTTACTAAAAGACCCACACCATGAAGCTTTTCAATCGCTCATCAGGCGCCTTACTGCCCTTAGGCAACCAATGCCTGGCTCACTACGCTGCACCGAAAGCCCTGTATTTGCTTTGTAGGAAATCAATTATAGCAGCTTCAGCTTTGGACAGCAAAAGGGGGAAACAGAAGTCCTGGCAAAGCGTTGGAAGATATATTTTTTCGGTCTCAGCACAGCTCAAGTTTATTAGGGGCATTCAAGTAGAAAGGCTGCGCGCTAGAGGTGCCATTGGGGCTTTCCGTGTTCAGGCATGTCGAGAGAGTCAAAGAGAATGAGCTTAAAGAAACAAAGTGCAACACGAGGCTGGTGGTGCAATTCGCCTTCTGTAAGCACGCATCATGTGTCCGCTGCCGAGCAAAGATATTCTCAGTGCCGACTTCATGAATCCTCTCGTTTTGGTTGGCACGTGCTTTCAAACGGAGACATCCTAGATGGGCTCTCCTCCATTCCATCTCTTATAGTTGGTGCCCGCCTTACACTTCTGCCCTGAGACTGTCCAGAGACCGCAGGCCAGGACAAGTCTGGGAACGGAACTAATCCCCATGAAATGCGACACGGTCAACTAGAGTTTCCAATCAAAACGACGTAATCCACTTTTATGCTTGCGCTTTTAACCCTGCTGCAAGCGCTGGTCGCGTTGCTTCCGGAACTGCACCAGTGGACCACCGCCCTTGTTGCCCATGCTCACCTGCGGGATACAAAAATAGAGAGGGGCTCTAAATAGAAACATTAAGCCGTTGATGTATAGTGTTTTGGCAAAAGTTCGTTTCAATTAAATAGAGGGAGAAATGCACTGCTTTTTCTCAGCCAGCATCAAAATATCAAGCGGAGGGAGAGAAACGCTAGGGGGGACAAGCACTGCCCTTGGAAACACCACACAACAGTACAAGATAATTAAAAATTTTGTACTAACTGTTTTGTAGTATATCGTAGATCTGATTCCGGGACTGCTGTGTGGAAAGGACTGGCTCTTACAACAAGGGTCCGAGACCGCCTCCAGCGCCGCCGATCATGTACGGGGCTGAGCATCTGATCCGAGTGGTTGTCTCCCTTTCTCAGGAGCGTACCGCACATATACAGTGTTTTAGATTTATCTATATCACATTTCCTCCTACGGTCCTCGAGAATGGCCGCTGTCAAGTTCCTGTCGTTGGCGACCGCCGCCATTGTCTTGCTGGACACCGAGGCGGCAAATGCAAGTGCAGGCAGTACCACGGCAAGTGAGTCCTTCGAAATCTTACTCAGGAACTTATATTACATATATTTCAAGAGGAAAGCACGTTGGATTCCCGCGTGTTTGTCTTGGGTGAGCGAATGCAGACAAGGCAGTCGGTGTGGATTGCTCGGCGGCGATGAATGCGGCCCGAAACCGTGTCGGGTTCACCGAACTCACATTAGGGAAGGCAACTGGCGAACTACTTCCGTTAGATTCCACGGTTGGCGATGCGGGTACTGGGACAAAATATGTCGACGAAGTCTGCAAGGCCTTGAAAGCTGTAAGGCATAGCACGAAATTACTGAGCAGCCGTCCTTTTTGAATGGGTTGCGATGCCAACCATCACACCTGACCATATTGGTATGTTTTTCACGTCACAAATCATCATCTGTGTTGTGCCGTCCACAATAGGAAGAAAGTGGGACGCCTGCAGCAAAGTCAACTGGACTCAACGGGACCTACGCGCATGTTGTTCAAGAAGGAGCTAATGCTGACTGCGAAGCGGCAGTGGACTACTGGAAAGCCGCCCTCAAAAACTTCACCGGCCTGCCTCCCACGTACACAACGGAGACAGATCTGTACAAAAACTCTCAGAATGTGTCCTTCATTTCCCTTTTCAACCCGAAGGAAAACCCTAAAGTGGACTGCGCATACTTCACATGCCCAGCCAAGCAGGCGGTTACAGATCCAAGCACCGATGAAGGGGAGGAAGAAGGGGAAGAAGATGGCACTGGTCCAGACGGTGCAGGACCGTCTAGGGAAAAGGGTACACACATAGTGGGTCGAAGTGTCGGAGGAGAAGATGCTACAACGACAGAGAAAGAAGTGAAGGCTCTTGTTTGCATCACCACCCCAAGTGCATTGACAAACGACACTGCCCCATATACGTAAGTTGAATTCCAGCTAAAGCGTTTTCTCACTTTCCAGTCTGAACGTGTGGAGTGCAGTGCCCTTTTGTAAGATCTTCCTCAATAACTGCAGGCTGCGTCGAGTTGCATTTGTGTCTCAGGCAAAGCCAGTGGGATCAAATCACTACTGGACTCAATGGAAGCGCCGCAGCAGTTCCTACTTTCCTTGGCTTAGTTGCCGCAGCAGTTGGTTCGTTTTTCCTTTGAAGACCGTATCGACTTCACTGCACCTTGCACTATGCCTATGGTTCCGTCCGTCACGTGTCTAGGAACTAAAGGGACTTGGGCTAGCAAAGTACATTGGCCGTACCAACACAGTTGCATAGAAGCGTTGATTCTCCTGCTGATACTGCAGCCGTTCCGGCACTCTACAGCTGTGCAAGAACCTGCAGTACTGATTAAAGCAATGAGAGACGTCGATAAAGGATGCCCAACATGAACTCTATGACCGGTTTCTACAACTGGTCTTGAAGCGCTCCTTCAAGCACGTCCGTTGCGCTTTCAATTTTAGTCTAAAAACTACTCCCTTTGGCGCCCGGCAAATACTTGACTTCTGAGAGTTTTGCAAGTATTTTTTTGATGGCGCTAGAGCGGATGCATATGGCAATCCCTACTAAAAGCCTCATAACTTCAAGGTTCCTAATTGGTCACACGATGCGTTATTGCCTTTACCCTGTCATTATATGGCTAACTAGGCCACAGAACAAGTCGTAAATTTTCGTTCTAAAAAATCATTTAGAGCAAGTTCTTTGGACAGCTGAAGGCATATACAAAAGTCACGGAAAAATGCTGGAGGTTCCAGTACAAAATGCTGGAGGTTCCAATAGTTCTTGACATTAATACAGCATAACTTTTGTTAGGGACGCCGAAGTAGAAGGGCGGCCCGCTATACGTGCTGCGAGGCCCTCCTTCTGCATTCATTCAGAGTGAATCAAAATAAGACAGAGTGACAAAGCAAAGTACAACGCGAATTTGGTGGAAAATTTCACCTTTTTTGCGCACGCATCAAGTGCCTACAGCAGAGCAAAGATATTCCCTGTGCCAACGGCACGAATCCCTTGGTTCAGGTTGCTGCCCGCTTTCAAACAAAGACAGCCTATATGGGTTTCCCTTTATTCCATATCTTGTAGTTGGTGCCTGCCTTACAGATCTGATCTGCCCTGAGTCTGGTCAGAGCCCGCAAGCTACGACGCGTCTGGGAACGGAAGCACTCCCCACAAAAAACGACAAAGTCGACTAGAGTTTCGCATAATAACGCTGCAATGTATCTTTATCATTCTGCGTTTTGTAACGTTGGTACAAGCGCTTGTCGCGTTGCTGCTGGAACTGCACCATTGGACCAGCGCCCTGGTTGCCCCTGCTCCGGTTGGGGATATGAAAAAGGGGCGAACCTCTAAGTGGAAACACTGGAACGTTCATGTGTTGCCTTTCGCCACAAGCTCATTTCAATTATATATAGGGGGAAACGCACTGCTTTTCCCCAGCCAGAATCAAAACGTCCAGCGGATGGGTAAAGGAACACTGGGGAGACACATTGTAAACTGCACTATAATTCGAAATCCTACATCACTCTACAATATAATGGAGTGTACTGTACTAATTTAATGGAGTGTACTGTACTAAATGTTTTGTATTATGTCGTGTTGGAGGGTCGGGGACTGCTCCGCGCATAGCCTGAAGGGCTGGCGACCGCCTCCTGCGCCGCCGGATCTAGAGGGGGCTGATTATCCATTTCGAGTGCTTACTCTCCATCCTTAGGAGTATCTCACAAATTTAAAATGTTTTAGATATATTTGAATCGGATTTTTTCCTACGGTCACCTACAATGGCTGCTCTCAAGTTCCTGTCGTTGGCGACTGCCGCCGTTTTCTTGCTGGACACCAAGGGGGGAAATGCAAGTTCATCTACTACCACAACAAGTGAGTCCTTTGAAATCTTATTAAGTTTTTTGCATTTAATGCAAAAACCTTAAAAACTCATTGAATTAGCACATATTTACCATGGGTTGTCGTGCAGATGAGGTAGTCAGGGTGGATTGCTCGGAGGCGATGAATGTGGCCCGCAGCCGTGTCGGGTTCACTGACCTCGCTGTGGGAAAGGATACCGGTGAAGTGCTTCCAATAGAACCCACCGGTAGCCTGCAGGTTACAGGGTCAAACTATGTGGACGAAGTTTGCAAGGCCTTGAAAGCTGTAAGGCATACTACGAAATTACCCAGCAGCCGTCCTTCTTGAGTGGGTTTCGATGCCAACCGTCACCGGAAGAATGCTTAAACATACCTGCATGACTATCGTGGTATGCGTTTTACGTCGTAAATTATCATCTGTGCTGTGATCTCCACAATAGGAAGGGAGTGGGACGCCTACATCAAAATCAACTACGCTCAATGGGACCTACGCGCATGCTGTGCAAGAAGGCGCTAATGCTGACTGCAAAGCGGCAGTGGACTACTGGAAGGCCGCCCTCAAGAACTTCACCGGCCTGCCTCCCACGTACACATCAGAGACAGATCTATACAAAAACTCTCAAAATGTTTCCTTCATTTCCCTCTTCAACCCGAAGGAAAACCCTAAAGTGGACTGCGCATACTTCACATGTCCAGCAAAACAGACGGATAATAACCCACCTGTGGAAGGGGACGGGGAGGAGGAAGAAGGGGAAGAGGGAGAGCCTGGAGGGGGCAGCAAGCAGCCTGGGGATAATGTTAAAAACAGCATGGGTCGGAATATCGAAAGCGGAGATGTCAGTGCAACAGACAAAGAAGTGAAGGCTCTTGTTTGCATCACCACCCCCAACGCCTTGACGAAGGACACAGCTCCATACACGTAAGTTGAACTTGAGTCTAAATGCTTCCTGTATTACCTGTCTCACCGGAAGAGGTTGGAAACGCCTTTTTAGAAGAACTTTTGCCTGAATAACTGCGGGCCGTCGCGGGCTGCATCTGTGTCTCAGGCAAAGCCAGTGGGACCAGATCACTACTGGACTCAATGGAAGCGCCGCAGCAGTTCCTACTTTCCTTGGCTTACTTGCCGCAGCCGTTGGCTCTTTCCTCCTTTGAAGACCATATCGACTTCACTGCACCTTGCACTGCACTTACGGTTCCGTCCATGTATGATGAGTTCAGCGCAAGCAAGCGCTAAGCATGGCTTGATGTAAGCGATTGAAAGCCTGCAAGGTAGACGGTTTTGGGCTAGGAAACTCCAATAGCCATGTCTGCTCAGTCAGAGGTCTTGATGCTTCCTACACTGCAGCCGTTCCGGCCCCTTACAGCAGCGCAAGAACCTGCAGTACTATTTTTAGCAATGAACTGATTTTTTAAATATGCACTACATGGACGCTCTAATAGGTTTGTACAATTGAGCCTGAAGGAGGATCTCCTTCGAGCCCCTTCATGGCGCTGCCACTATTAGGGTAAAATACATCCTCTTACAGGTCCCGGAGATGTTCATATGCTGAGTTTGCTGCTGGCTGTCCGTTAAAACCACCGAGATGCATGCTTATGGCATTTCATACTGGCAGTCCTTGGTTTGAAGCTTTCCAATAGCTCGTACAACGCCCTACTGCCTCTAGACTGTTATGGCATGGCTTATTATGCCACAGAGCAAGCCTTACATTTGCTTCCTAGGAAAGCATTTAGCGCATGCGCGACCTTGGAAAGCTGGTGCAGAGGGTATTAAACCCACTGCAAATAGGACAAAAGCGGTACGGGTAATGGTCGTAGATGCTGCAGAAGGAGATCCAAGTTCATCATTTTTTTCGCACTGTCAACTATTGCCGTATGTTCATGGGACCTGACTGTGTGGAATTTGCCTTTCCATTTGTTGATTTTACTCTTAAAGAAGCTCCCTTTCACTGGGAAGGCACCTATAGACAGGCGGTGGGGTATCTGAAGCAGCGTTTAATTGATTACACCACTCTACAGGTTCCCAATATCACAAAGCCCTTTTCAGCGGTACACAGATGCCTCAGACTGTGCAGTTGGAGGGGTTCTTGAGCAAGGAAAGCCTGTTGGGTTCCCCAGTCAGGTCTTGTACCCCACTCACCAGGAATATTCGAAATATCATCAAAAACTGTTGGCCTTGGTTACTGCTCTCGAGGAGCGGTTTCGCTTGCTTCGAGTTGCCAAAATTACCGAACATACTAATCGACAAGGCCTACCGTTTTGTGACAGCTCAGAGTGCCGAAGCCTTTCCGTACAGTTCCCGTATTTAATCTACCTACGCGGTGGGAAAAATGGCGCAGTGCACTCTGAATTCACTTGTTACCTTAGAGGCCTTGCCTCAGAACACGTTGAGAGATAAACCACCTTCTCAAACGAATAATGTCTTATTTACATACTAAATTACAGCCAGTATACCGAGTGATACACATTTGTGGGGCACCACACATGGTCCCCACTACAAGCGTACTGGCAAGCAACCCCAGTCTCGCTGCCTCAAGCAGACAATTACTGTAGCTGAGAAGCTTCAACGCACATTTATATTTGGTGAAATAAAACAGAACAAGGGCTTCAATAAGTGACAGCTAATACATCGCGACAAAAACTGCACCTCAGAGGGTATAAGACGACGCTACCTTGGAATGCAATTAAGGAACAAAAGGGTCGTGGGCCAGTTCAGGAGACCGTGACTACCATGCCCTGCAGCTGACTCCCTATTATGCAACCGGCGCACCCCCGAGAAAAGGAATCTAAATCCCTGTTTGCTAGGCGCGGGCTCACGCTGCAAGCCATTATCCTCTGCTGCTACTGTCCTTTACTTCAGCGCTTACCCTTTCCTCTTCTACGCTTAATTCCCATCCTTCATCCTAGGGTCAAATTACTTTATCCTGTGTTCTGTTTTCTCGTGCTGATCCCTGCGCCGGCAGTCTTTGCGAAAGCAGTGGGGGGGAGAAAGTGGTCTTTTACTCGCACGCGCACAACATTCCCACTAGGCGCCATATTACACATTAGAATAGATGCAAGCCACACCCGTTCTTTTCTGACGTTTGTCCCTCTACTTACAGCATAATAGGCACAGTGGCCAACTGCAGTATCAATTCTCTGTGTTTAGCCCCTAGGCCCCGCATTGTACGGCGGCTCTAGCAGCTGGCTGCCCAATGGTGCAAGCTGCGTTATGGCAGCGGATCCGCTCATGTTTCTCACTTGGCTGGGATGGGCACTTCAAAAACCCGTTGCAGCCCCACCGGCACGGAATAGAGGGTAGTAGCTGACCGGCAGCCAGCTCATTCATTCATTGCCCATATCTTCGGGCAACCGCTCAGCAGAACCTGATGTTGCTCATGCCTTCCTAGCCACTCGTTTCTTTCCTGTTTTATCCTCTCGGGGTATGTCGGGTTAACCGGACAAACGAGGTCAGGTGTTCTTTTAGGAAAGAAGGCAGATGTGGTATGGCCTATTGGAAGTTGGTACCGTTATTTCTACAAGCCAACAGACCGACTGCGGATAGACAGATATGCCTTTATCAATCGTCTACAGCGTTGGTGCATGTATTAAACTGGGTAGGTGCGTCTAGCGTATGGGGCTTGCTAGGGGCTGCATATTAGGCTGTATTGCGCGCCAGTTGCAGCTTAACCTGTAAGAAGCCGCCCCATATAACACTGGCCCGGGGCATACGCTTGTGCGCCTAATGGGCCTGGGGTTGTATAGGCCGCCGGGTAGGCTTTAGGAACCTTTTTGGGGCCCCGATTTCAAGTATTTCGGCCCTCTGACTGCTCACGACTGTCGGTGAAGAACTTGGAGGACCCTCGTTACAAACTATACTACCCAAGGCCAGTGTGGGGGCCGAAGGGGCCGCAACGAACACCTCAGTATAAAGAGAATTTTCTAATCGTAATGGATTTAAAATGTATCCACTTACAACTTATTTAGGGTGAACGTTTTCTGTAAGTTTCTCTGCCTACGCTTCGCGTGGTGCCACTGGAACTGCACCAGTGGACCGGCACCTCTCTCTATTTTTTGTAATTATATTCGGGAATTAAAAAGTAGGAAACCCTCGAAAAACATTAAACGTGAGTTAGTTTGTTGGATAGAGGGTAATTTCAAGTGGAGACATACATTGCTTATTTTCAGGCGGCTTGAAGACGAACAGTATCAGGGTCACCTGCAATCGCGATGTCTACTGCGAAATGCTGGCGGGGGCCACCTTAGCGCCTTGTTTTGATATTTAATTTAATTTTAAAATAGATTGGAAGTATTATTGTTTTGTGTTTTGTTAGATTCAGCTTGCTTTGGGGGCTTGGAGGTGGTTGCGCCCCCCGTGCCAGTCACAGAGAGCCCGGTGTTGCGCGCAGCGCCGCCGCCCCAGCGCGAAATACGGACTTAATTTTCTTCACCAGTTCAATTAAAGCTTTAGCACTTTCTCGAAGTTAGTCAATTGGCATATTTGGCGGCGCAAAGCCTTTATAGGGCGTTAGCAACTGCTGCAGCTTTCAGCAGGTTTCTTGTTGTGTTGCCTCCGCGCAGCGGGGTGTACCTTCAGCTCCTTCTCTCCTTGAGACTCTTCTCTGGACCCTCGTTGAGTTTTGTACTTTTCCTATGCTTTTTATGTTGCCTTTCTGCCCCTTCGACTGCCCTCCCCTGACACCCCCTCCCCCCGCCCAGCACAGGAGGCCGGCGCGGCACCCCTCCTCAAGCCCTATAGCCTCGCCTCTCCGTCTCCTCCACTTCTTCATCTCCTGCTTTAAACGATTTCCAACATGGTAAGACACAGGGAGCTGCTGCGGCGGCGGTGCGGTGCTGTGGGCTCTGCTGCACTTGCTGCTGCTCTGCAGCCCCGCTGCCGCCGCCTACTCCGTTTCAGCTTCCTGGCTGCTGCTCCCAGTTGTTGCAGTTGCTGCAGTTGTGCAGCAGCTCCGACCCTTCAGAGTTTTCAGGGTTTGGGGCCTAAAGTGTAGAGAGTAGCCTTGGGCTGTCTATCTGGGACTGGTTGCTGCTGCGCTGCAGCTTCCATTCCCTCTTGGCTTCCTACAGCAGCAATGTGCTCCCGCAGCCCCCATTGACTGGGAGGCCGCAGCGAAGCAGTACTCTGCCTACCGGGCCCCACCGACACAGCCGCAGTCTCAGTCGGAGCAGCAGCAGCAGGAGCAGCAACAGCAGCAGCAGCAGCAGCAGCAGGAGCAGCAGACGCAAGACTATGGGGGGAAGAGGAAGAGAGCGGCGAAGGGATTTAAAGAAGTGCCCAATGAAGCAGCCGAGACGGATGACGTAGTTCCCCCTGGTGGGTATCCCCCATCCCGATTTTTTTTCTGCTGGGTTGCAGATTCTCTCTGTTGCTTTTCCCTCCCTTCCTTCAAATATCTCCCCCTCCTTCCATCCCGTAGGCCCCGTAGACCTGCTGCCAACTGCATGCGCCGCTGCTGCTGCTGCTGCTGCTGCTGCAGATACACCCGAAGGGGACTTCCAAACCCTCCCATACACGAACGCAGAAGACGGCACCCAAGGAGACAACATTGGCTTCCTCCTGAAGCGGGCAGACCAGGCCCCTTATTCTTACGAGGCACTGCACGACTTAGTTTGTGCCCTTTCTGCTGCTGTCAGTTTTAACCCCCTTTTCTTCCAAACCCACCTAGCCCTAAACCCTACCGCTAAACCCTAGCTAGCGCTAAACCCTAACAGCCCTCGAGAAGAAGACCTAACACCAGTGCTGCATTCAACTTCCTGCTGCTGCCCCCACGCCTCACCTTACAAACAAAAGGGTTTAGGGTTTACGGCACTATATACTGTACTCTCAGCTCCTGCAGCAAATACTATTGTTCCTTTTTCCTTTAACCAGCGCCAGCCCCCACAGCAGCACCACCCCGAGGTGTATGTACACCGCAGGGCCCCGAGAGGCTAGAAGACTACGAAGGCGCCTTAGAAAGGCTCTTAGAAGAATTTCCCCTCCTTTTTGGCTATTGGAAAAAACTAGCAAGGTTGCAGTGCCACCTAAAGGGCGACTGGACCAAGTGTGACGAGGTCAGCAGCCCGGGTTCCGGCTGCTGCTGCTACTGCTGCTGCTGCTGCTGCTGCTGCTGCTGCTGCAGTTGCGGCCGCTGCTGCTCTGTCTCATGCTGCAGATTCATACGGCGAGCCAGAGTACTGGTGCTGGGCACGGTGCTGCTGCTGCTGCTGCTGCTGCTGTTGCTGCTGCCAGCGCCGGCGGTTTTGCGCACCCTTCCTCTAGGCCCTTACCGTTGCTTCCTGTCTGTCCCTGCCGCCGCTGCTGCTCCCGCTGCTGCTGCTGCTGCTGCTGCTGCTGCTGCTGCTGCAGGTGTTTGAGCGGTGCCTAGAGTTCGTGGGCCACAACCCCCTCATGTGGACTGCCTACTTCGAGTGGGTTCGGGATTTCGCCTCGCTGCCGCCGCAGCTTATAAGGGCCCGCATGGACCAGGCCCTGCAGCAAGCAAGTCCTAGGGTTTAGGGTTTAGGTTTTAGGGTTTAGGGTTTGGGGTTTGGTGTTTTAGGCCTATTCCCGGAGCTCGTGGACCCTCACCTCAGAGCGGCGTTAGTGGCTGCATGCCAGGTGCTGTTGGTGTAGTTGCTGCTGGTCGAGCTGCAGCAGCTGCTGCTGTTATTATTGTTGCTGCTGCTGCTGTTATTGTTGCTGCTGCTGCTGTTATTGTTGCTGCTGCTGCCAGGCGGGGGCCCACTGGAAGGCCTGGCCCCTGTGGCAGACCATCCTGGACTGGGAGGAGGGGGAGCTCTTCGAAGCACGAGAGAAAGTAAACGCTGCAGAGCAGGGTGTGGGGCCCCTGGAGGAGGCGGAGGAGACACACAGCCCCAGCAGCAGCAGCAGCAGCAGCAGCAGCAGCAGCAGCAGCAGCAGCAGCGGCGGCGGCGGCGGCAGCAGGTCAAACGCCCATGGGGGCCCCAATAGCCTCATTGAAACAAACCGCATGCACATGCAGACGGCGCTGCAGCGTGTATGAACACTCGAGCCACAGACAAAGCCCTTGCTGCTGCTGCTGCGCCAGTGCAGCAGCACCTAGTCCCTGCCTTGCTGCTGCTGCTGCTGCCGCTGCTGCCGCTGCTGCAGTTGCCTCGGTTGCCGTTATTGCTGCTGCTGCTGTTGCTGTCATTGCTGCTGCTGCCGGTGCTTCGGTCGTTGCCGTCATTGGTGCTGCTGCCATTGCTTCTGTCCCTGTTGCTGCTGCTGCTGCTGCTGCTGCTGCTGCTGCTGCTGCTGTTCAGCTTCGGCAGCTGTATGCGCAGCTGCTGCGGACCCCTCTGGAGTGCTCCGACTTGACTTGGGAAAGGCTGAAGGGTTTAGTTGGGCGCGGCAGCAGCAGCAGCATCAAAAGCAGGAGGGGCCCCCGCCCAGGGGTACAGCCGGATGCAGAGGGGGCCCCCACCAAGGGGGCCTCTACCCTCTTTGACGTCTATGATCTCCTTGCTGATGAGCTGCTGCCGCAGCTGCTGCAGCGGCTGCGGCAGCAAAAGTCGACTACGCTGCAGGAGCTGCAGCTGCCGCCGGAGCCCGATGCTGTTGAGCGCCAGCCGCTGTCAGATGATCCTGCTGCAGCACGAGCAGCAATCAAAGAAAGGGGTAGGGGCTTCTGCCGCTGCTGCTGCTGCTGCTGCTGCTGTTGCTGCTGTTGCTGCTGTTGCTGCTGTTGCTGCTGTTGCTGCTGCAAGGCGCAAGGGGGGCGGGTGCGGCTGCTTTCGGTCCTTCTGCTGCTGCTGCTGCTGCCGCTGCTGCTGTACACACGCTTGCTGGAAGCTGCTGCAGTAGCGCCTTTCTCTAAGGGTTCCTGCACCTGCTGCGCCTGGATGGGGCTGCTCAAAGCGCACTTGCTGTTGCTGCTGCTGCTGCTGCTGCTGCTGCTGCTGCTGCTCAGTCTCCACCCTGGCCTCCCTTAATGCAGTGGAGAAAGAATGCTGGCAGCTGATGAGGGAAGAGCTTGATGCTACGCTGGAGCTGGCGGCGCTGCGGCAGCCCTTTGAAAAAGCGGTCAGCAGCAGCAGCAGCGGCAGCAGCAGCAGCAGCAGCAGCAGCAGCAGCACGAGCAGCAGCAGTAGTGCCTGTGGCTGCAGAGTTAAGGATTTTGCAGTTGCTTGCAGAAGAGCTCCTAGCAGCTGCAGCAGAAGCTGCAGAAACCCGCAGTGGCAGCAGCAGCAGCTTCGCTATCTGCTGCTTCCCTACTCCCGCTGCTGCTGCTGCTGCTGCTGCAGGTCCACCGATGGTTCTGGCATCCTGATCCACTGGCCCCTCGCCGCCTGCAGGCTTGGAGGGACTATTTAGACTTCGAGGAGAAGAACGTACACTCCAAACCCTAAACCCTAAACCCTAAACCCTCAACCCTAAGCACTAGGCTTTAAGCCCTAAACCCTAACCACAGCTACACTCTACCGCTAAACTTTACATTGGCGCTTCGCCTTCATACTCACTTCTGCAGCAACAGGCTAGAGGCACCCGATCTGCTGCTGGTTTGCTGCTGCTGCTGCTGCTGCTGCTGGTGCGTGTGTTGCTGCTTCCTCTGCTGCTTGTTCTTCTGCTGCCGCTGCTCCCCTGTCTGCCGCTGCGTCCTTTTCTGCTGCTTCTGCCGCTCCTGCTGCTGCTCATGCTGCTACTCCTGCCGCTGTTGCTGCTGCTGCTGTTGCTGCTGCTGCTGCTGCTGCAGGCTCCTGAGCGTTTGCCGCTGCTGCAGCGGCGCTGCCTCGAGGTCTGTGCTTCTTACCCCGAGTTTTGGCTGCGCTGCGCCCGCCAGCGGAGGCGCAGCAGCGAGGCAGCAGCGCTGCAGCTGCTGGAGTTTGCTGCAACAAAGGTTCTGAAGCGCCGGTGTGTACATACACTCCAAAAGACAAGACGCAACGGCAGCAATCGCTAGGGTTTAGGGTTTAGGGTTTAGGGTTTAGGGTTTAGGGTTTAGGGTTTAGACCCGTGGAATATGCCTGCAAAGGCGCAGGTCCTGCAGGGCCGAAAGCGACTGCGTCGCCAGTGCTGTTGAGCGGCTTGCTGCTGCTGCTGCTGCTGCTGCTGCTGCTGCTGTTGCTGCCTGTTCTGGCGCTATCGACACTAGGACACCACAGCAGCAACTGCTGCTGCAGCTGCCCCTGCTGCTGCTGCTGTAGCTGCTGCACCAGTATAGGAGAAGGAAACAGCATAGACAGGGCAGGAGACAGGCGAGAGCGGGGTGTCTCCAGTGGGTGTCTGTCTCCTTTTGCTTCTGCCTGCATGCACTAGTCCCTCTGTCTCCTCCGTGCTGTCTCCTTTCTGTCTCCTTTCTGTCTCCTTTCTGCAGCAGGGACATGGCATGCATCTATGCCTCCCAGCTTGAGGCCTGCGGCCGGTTAGAGGAAGCAGCAAGGGAATTCGAGGCCCTTGTCAGGTCTGTTGTTGCTTCTTGCTGCAGCAGCAGCTGCAGCAGCTGCAGCAGCTGCAGCAGCTGCAGCAGCTGCAGCAGTACCTGCAGCAGCAGCTACGGCAGTAACTGCAATGCCACAGAGAAATCCAACGCAATCGCTGCTGCTGCTGCTGCTGCTGCTGCTGCTGCTGTTGCCGTGCTTTGCGGCTGCGGCTGCACCTTTCAGCTGCAGCGCGAGCAGCCGCAGCAGCGGCAGCAGCAGCACTAGCAGCAGCAGCAGCAGGGAGTATGCGTGTTTGCTGCTCTCAGGCCTCCGCTGGACGCTGCTTCCCTCAAGTATTTTGTGGCGCTGCTGCAGTTCAGTCTGCGGCACCCCCCGGAGACAGCAGCAGACAGCCTCAGCCACGCGCTGCTGCTGCTGCAGGAAGCAGCAGAAAAATACAAAGATGAGGGTACTTGTGCTGAGCTGCTGCATGTCTACAGGGCCAAGCTAGTGGCCTTCCACGGGGGAGACACAAAAAAAGCCCTGTGAGTTGGTGCCATCCTGCTGCTGCTGTTGCTGCTGCTGCTGCTGCAGGTCCTGCTGCAGCCCGTGGGTCTTGTGCTGCTGCGGCTGCTGCTGCTCTAGTTAGGCGCAGCTGCTCGATTGGCACTTCTAAGCAAATATGCAGCAGCAGCAGCAGAAGCCGCAGCAGCACAACGCCAGCAACAAACGCAGCAGCAGCAGCAGCAGCAGACACAGCAAAACGCTTGTTAGTGTGCTTGCTGCAGCTCCATTCTCACTAGGGCCAGAGAGGCATTCCCCAGGAGCCTCCCGCTGCTGCTGCTGCAGCTGCGGCTGCTGCAGCAGCAGCACGCAGGAAACCCCCCAAAGATACTGGCTGCATGCAAACCTATTTTGGCCGATGTACTCTCCAACCCAGACGTCAGAAACCCTAAACCCTAAACCCTAAACCCTAAACCCTAAACGCTAAACCCTAAACCCTAAACCCTAAACCCTAAACTCTAGACCCTGAACCTTCGATGTGATCTCCTGAACGCTAAACAACAAAGGCTCAACCTCCATTCACCCAATTCACTCTCTTTCACTCTATACCAAGCCCTAAACCCTAAACCTCAAACCCTAAACCCTAAACCCTAGCTATCTGTTGCCCTTCTGCTGCAGGCCGATGTCTGGCTGCGGTGGCAAGTGCTGAAGCTGCAAATTCATCTTTATGAATTCTACACCGCCCCAACAGAGACACTCTATGCAGCGAAAGTAGACCCTAAACCCTAAACCCTAAACCCTAAACCCTAGATCCTAAACCCTAAACCCTACTCCTTAGTTCGCTGATGGGGGACACTGGACGGCGCTAGTCCAACAAATACAACAGGGGGGCAGGTCTCCCTCTGCTGCTGCTTCTGCTGCTGCTGCTGCTGCTGCTGCTGCTGCTTCTGGCTTAAATCTGCTGCTGCCAATTCCCTAAGCCCCTTGATGGGCAAATACATGAAGAGGGTTCAGAATCTTCTAGAAATCTGAGTTCTTAACCGAAGTTCACATTTTCTGCTGCTGATTGCTGCTGCTGCTGCTGCTGCTGCTGCTGTTGTTGTTGCACAGGAAGCAGCAACCGTCTTCCTTGAGAAGCACCGACAGGAGGTAGCAGCTCTTGCTGCTGCAGCAGAGTTGAGGAGGCTGCCACAGAAGCTGCTGCTGCCATTTGGAGACAAGGAGGAGGAGGGGAGTACTGCTGCTGCAGCAGCAGCAGCAGCAGCACCTGCAGGGAGCTGGTGCAACGAGGACCCGCAGGCAAGCGCAGAGGTTAGTCTCTCTACTGCAGAGAAGCTGCTGTCGCATGCTGCTGCTTCTGCAGCAGCAGCAGCACAAGCAGCAGCAGATCCCACCCTGCTGCCGCAGCTGATAGAGTGGCCCTTACACCCCACGTTAGCAGCAGGAAGCAGCAATGCAAGCAGCACAGACTGCTGCAGCGGGAGTTGGGGCTGCCGCAGCAGGTGCCCTGGCAGCAGCAACCGCAGCAGCAGCAACCGCAGCAGCAGCAGGGGCAGCAGCAGCACAGATTCGAAGCTGACCCCCTCAGCCCTGTCTCTAACAAACAAGGGTTTGCTGCAGTGTATATACGGCTCAAGCCCGTGCTGCACCTCTTCCTCAGCAGCAGCAAATAGTGCAGCAGCAGCTGCTGCTGCTGCTTTTAGAAATGCACCCCGCAAAGCATCCTTCTCGCCGTCCCCCAAACGGGAGACCCCAGAAGCAGCAGCAGCAGCAGCAGCGGCAGCAGCAGCAGCAGCAGCAGTGGAGTCTCCCGTGTGGCCCTGGCTGGGCGCTGTATCTGTGCCTGAAGCATCTGCCTCACCGCATGAACTCTCAGCAGTAGCAGCAGCAGCAGCAGCAGAAGCAGCAGCAGCAGCAGAGCCTTGGCATGCTGCTTCTCCCACAACCATGGCCCTCACAGCATTCAACACCCCTGCTGCTTTTGCTGCTCTCTGCAGCAACATTGCTGCTCTTTGCAACCCCCGGCTGCCTCTGTCTCCAAACTCCCTCTATCTCCCTTTTGCTGACGAGCTGCAGCAGCTGCAGCGGCAGCAGCAGCAGATACAGCAGCAGCAGCAGCAGCAGCTCAAACAGGCTCCCTGCCCTTCTGCTGCCGATGCTGACGTATCTGCAGCCCCAGGAGAACCCCAGCAGCAGCAGCAGCAGCAGCAGCAGCAGCCAAAACCCCTGTCTCCCTTGCACTCCCTCGGGGAGCTGCAGCGGGCGCTGCTGCAGCAGCAACAGCAGCAGCAGCAGCAGCAGAACTCACAGCAGCAGCAGGCCGAGCCGACAGCAAAGCAACAATCCGAATTGCTAGAAGTTTTACAAGAGGTGCTGCAGCAGCAAGAAATGCACCAGCGATCTGAGCTGCAGCAGCAAAGCAAGGAGCAGCTGCTGCTGCAGCAGGATGCTGCAAGGTATGGAGCGCAGCAGCTCGCAAAGAAAAATGAACAGCAGCAGCAGCAGCAGCAGCAACAGCAGCAAATTGAGCCCAGTGAGAGGGAAGCTGGCAGCATGACTATTCAATTCTCCTTGGAAGGCGATGCAGCACAAGATTCAGAAGCAGCAGCAGCAGAAGCAGCAGCAGCAGAAGCAGCAGCAGCAGAAGCAGCAGCAGCAGAAGCAGCAGCAGCAGGTCTGCAGCCTTTGTCCTTGAATGCCGCTGGGCTTCACCACCAGTCTCCTTCGAGCAGTAGCAGCAGCAGCAGCAGCAGGAGCAGCAACAGCAGCAGCTGCTGCTGCACTCCGGAGTCGGGCCTGCGGAGCCCCATGAGCAGCGGGGGCAGCGTCAATGCAGGGCTAGCAC